>ONZH01028665.1:0-41198 GCA_900303285.1 Rhinella marina
TTATATCTGTATTATATACACCGTACATTATATCTGTATATATACACCCCTAGTACATTATATCTGTATTATATACACCCTATACATTATATCTGTATTATATACACCCCTAATACATTATATCTGTATTATATACACCCTAATACATTATATCTGTATTATATACACCCCACCCCTAGTACATTATATGTGTTATATACACCCCTATATATCTGTATTATATACACCCTAGTACATATATCTGTATTATATACACCCTATACATTATATCTGTATTATATACAACCATATACTATATATATATGTACATTATATCTGTATTATACACCCTAGTACATTATATCTGTATATATACACCCCTATACATTATATCTGTATTATATACACCCCTATACATTATATCTGTATATATATTATATACCATTTATATCTGTATTATATACACCCCTAACAATTATATCTGTACACCCCTATACATTATATCTGTATATATTACACCACCTATACATTATATCTGTATTATATACACCCCTATACATTATATATTCTGTATTATATTACACCCCTATACATTATATTATCTGTATTATATACACCCCTAGTACATTATATCTGTATTATATCTGTTTATATACCCCTACATTTATACTTATCAATATTAATTATATACATATACACCCCTATACATTATATCTGTATTATATACACCCCTATACATTATATCTGTATTAATATACACCCCTAATACATTATATCTGTTTATATACAACCCCTAGTACATTATATCTGTATTATATACACCCTATACATTATATCTGTATTATATACACCCCTACATTATATCTGTATTATATACACTATACATTATATCTGTATTATATACACCCCTATACATTATATCTATTATTATATACACCCTATACATTATATCTGTATTATATACACCCCTAGTACATAGTATATCTGTATTATATTACACCCCTAGTACATTATATCTGTATTATATACACCCCTAACATTATCTGTATTATATACACCCCTATAACATTATATCTGTATTATATACACCCCTAGTACATCTATATCTGTATTATATACACCCCTAGTACATTTATCTGTATATATACACCCCTAGTACATTATATATTGTTTATATACACTATTATATTACACCCCTATACATTATATCTGTATTATATACACCCCTAGTACATTATATCTGTATTATATACACCCCTATACCATTATGTATTATCGTATAGTACTATATCTGTATTATATTACCCTATACAATTATATCTGTATTATATACACCCCTTACATTATATCTGTATTATATACACCCTATACATTATATTGTATTATACACCCCTATACATTATATCTGTATTATATACACCCCTATACATATATCTGTATTATATACACCCCTAGTTATATATCTGTATTATATACACCCCTATCATTATATCTGTTTATATACACCCCTAGTACATTATTATCTGTATTATATACACCCCTAGTACATTATTATCTGTATTATATACACCCCTAGTACATTATATCTGTATTATATACACCCCTACATTATATCTGTATATATATTACATACTGTATTATATCTGTATTATATACACCCCTAGTTATTATACTGATTATAATTATACATTATATCTGTATTATATATACACCCCTATACATTATATCTGTATTATATACACCCCATATAGTACACCCCTAGTATATATATACACCCCTATACTGTTATATACACCCCTAGTATTATATACACCCCTTACATCATTATATCTGTATTATATACACCCAATACATTATATCTGTATTATATACACCTTATCATTATATTGTATTATATACACCCCTATACATTATATCTGTATTATATACACCCCTAGTACATTATATCTGTATTATATACACCCCTATACATTATATATCTGTATTATATACACCCCTAGTACATTATATATATACTGTATTAATATACACCCTAGGTCATTATATCTGTATTATATACACCCCTAGTACATTTATCTGTATTATATACACCCTATACCATTATAATCTGTAATTATATTATACCACCCTAGTTACATATATCTGTATTATATACACCCTATACATTATATCTGTATATATACACCCCTTACATTATATCGTATTATATACACCCCTACATATATCTGTATTATATACACCCCTATAATTATATCTGTATTATATACACCCTATACATTATATCTGTATTATATACACCCCTATATCTGTACATTATATCTGTATTATATACACCCCTATACATGTATATCTGTATATATACACCTACTTATATCTGTATTATATACACCCCTAGTACATTATATCTAGTATTATATACACCCCCTATACATTATATCTGTATTTATATACACCCTAGTACACCCTTATATCTGTATTATATACACCCTATACATTATATCATGTATTATATACACCCCTATATATATATCATTATATACATGTATTTATAACACCCTAGTACATTATATCTGTAATATTATAATTACACCCTATCACATTATATCTGTATTATATTATACACCCTAGTACATTATATCTGTATTATATACACCCCTATACATTATATCTGTATTAATATACACCCCTATACATTATATCTGTATTATATACCACCCTATACATTATATCTGTATTATATATACACCCCTATACATTATATCTGTATTATATACACCCCTATACATTATATCTGTATTATATACACCCCTATCATATACCTGTATTATATACACCCCATATATCTGTATTATATCATTATATCTGTACACCCTACATTATATCTGTATTATATACACCCCTAGTACATTATATCTGTATTATATACACCCTAGTACATTTTATATCTGTATTATATACATTATATCCCCTATACATATATCTGTATTATATAACACCCTATCATTATATCTGTATTATATACACCCCTATACATTATATCTGTATTATATACACCCCTATACATTATATCTGTATTATATACACCCCTAGTACATTATATCTGTATTATATACACCCCTAGTACATTATATCTGTATTATATACACCCCTATACATTATATCTGTATTATATACACCCCTATACATTATATCTGTATTATATACACCCCTATACATTATATCTGTATTATATACACCCCCTATACATTATATCTGTATTATATACACCCCTAAGTATTATATCTGTATTATAACACCCTTACATTATATCTGTATTATATACACCCCTAGTACATTATATCTGTATTATATACACCCCTAGTACTTATATCTGTATTATATAACCCTTATACATTTTATATCTGTATTATATACACCCCTATTACCATTATATCTGTATTATATACACCCCTATAACTGATTATATATATTATTATATACACCCTATACATTATATCTGTATATATTACACCCCTATACATATATCTGTAATTATATACACCCTATACATTATATATCACCCTATACATTATATCTGTATTATATACACCCCCTATACATTATATCTGTATTATATACACCCCTTTATATCTGTGTTATATACACCCCTAGTACATTATATCTGTATTATATACACCCCTATACATTATATCTGTATTATATACACCCCTATACATTATATCTGTATTATATACACCCTATACATTATATCTGTATTATATACACCCCTAGTATTATATACAATATTATATTCTGTGTTATATACACCCTATACATATATCTGTATTATATACACCCCTACATTATATCTGTATTATATACACCCCTATACATTATATCTGTATTATATACACCCCTTATACATTATATCTGTATTATATACACCCCTAGCCAGCATTATATATCTGTATTATATACACCCTATACATATTCTGTATATATACACCCCTATACATTATACTGTATTATATACACCCCTAGTACATTATATCTGTATTAATATACACCCTAGTACATTTATAATTGTATATATACACCCCTAGTACATTATATCTGTGTTATATACACCCCTATACATTATACCTGTATTATATACACCCCTAGTACATTATATCTGTGATTATATACACCCCTATACATTATATCTGTATTATATACACCCCTAGTACATTATATCTGTATTATATACACCCCTATACATTATATCTGTATTATATACACCCCTATACATTATATCTGTATTATATACAGCCCTAGTACAGTATATCTGTATTATATACACCCCTATACATTATATCTGTATTATATACACCCCTATACATTATATCTGTATTATATACACCCCAATACATTATATCTGTATTATATACACCCCTAATACATTATATCTGTATTATATACAGCCCTAGTACATTATATCTGTATTATATACACCCCTAGTACATTATATCTGTATTATATACACCCCTATACATTATATCTGTATTATATACACCCCTATACATTATATCTGTATTATATACAGCCCTAGTACAGTATATCTGTATTATATACACCCCTATACATTATATCTGTATTCTATATTACACCCCCTATACATTATATTCTGTATTATATACACCCTAATACTTATCTGTATTTATATACCCCCTATACATTATATCTGTATTATATACACCCCTATACATTATATCTGTATTATATTACACCCCTAGTAATTATATCTGTATTATATACACCCTATACATAATCTGTATTACATTATATCTGTATTATATACACCCCTATACATCTTATCTGTATTATATACATTAATATACACCCCTAGTACATTATATCTGTATTATATACACCCCTATACATTATATCTGTATTATATACACCCCTATACATTATATCTGTATTATATACACCCCTAATACATTATATCTGTATTATATACACCCCTATACATTATATCTGTATTATATACACCCCTACATTATTATATTTTATATATATACCCCCTAGTATTATATACATTATATCTGTATTATATATACACCCCTATACATTATTATCTGTATTATATACACCCCTAGTACATTATATCTGTATTATATTACACTATACATTATATTGTATTATATTTACACCCCTAGTACATTATATCTGTATTATATACACCCCTATACATTATATCTGTATTATATACACCTACATTATATCTGTATTATATACACCCCTATACATTATATCTTGTATTATATACACCCATATACATTATATCTGTATTATATACACCCTATACATTATATCTGTATTATATACACCCTATACATTATATCTGTATTATATACACCCCTAGTACATTATATCGATTATATACACCCCTATACATTATATCTGTATTATATACACCCCTAGTACATTATATCTGTATTATATTACACCCTATACATTATATCTGTTATATATATACTATACATTATATCTGTATTATATACACCCCTATACATTATATCTGTATTATATACACCCCTATACATTATATCTGTATTATATATACACCCTTACATTATATCTGTATTATATACACCCCTATACATTATATCTGTATTATATACACCCCTATACATTATATCTGTATTATATACACCCCTAGTACATTATATCTGTATTATATACACCCCTATACATTATATCTGTATTATATACACCCCTATACATTATATCTGTATTATATACACCCCTATACATTATATCTGTATTATATACACCCCTATACATTATATCTGTATTATATACACCCCTATACATTATATCTGTATTATATACACCCCTATACATTATATCTGTATTATATACACCCCTATACATTATATCTGTATTATATACACCCCTAGTACATTATATCTGTATTATATACACCCCTATACATTATATCTGTATTATATACACTTAGAACATTGTATTCTTATTATTTATACTCCTTACTACATTTTCTCTCTCTCTCTTATATATCTCTCCATTCCTAGGCGTTGAGCAGTATAGCAGTATGTCTAGGGACTGTGTATTCCCGGCTGTCTCCGTTTTCATTAATCTCACAGATTTTTATTGGGTTGTCAGGGTGGATGCTTGAGCAGAGCTTCGCTTAAACCTGTCCTAGCTGCTCCCTTGAGGCTGGGAGGATAGAGGACCAGTGGATAAATGCTTTTGGCTGGAATACCCCTTTAACAGGGTCAGACTGGGTTACAGCTCTGGACATATAAGATTACACGTACAATTACTCTTGAAATGGCTAATAAAAAATAAAGTGATAAAGCAATAACAAAAATAAAATAAAAAGATTCTTCATAATCCATTTATTTCAACAACTTTCGCTCTCCTTCACCATTACTATCAATTCTAATAAAAAAGTGAAACCCAGTTTCCGGCCCCGCAGTCTCCCTGCAGAGCAGCGTACAGCGAGGTGACTCACAGACGTGTTTACACACGTGTTACACAACCGAGCACATCCTGCTCAACGTCACACATGCTGAGGTCAGAGGCATGTAACCCTCACACACCTCCTCTGAGATCATGAGAGCGAGACGAAAACAAGCAGCAAATAATACGTCTGGAATGTGCAGGACGGCGGATTCCTGCGGGAGGACTGGAGCGCGGCCGGCGGGAATAGCCTGGTTGTATCATGTGCACAGAGGAGCGATATCACTGTCACTATACAGGATTCACTGCTCATATCTGCAACACCAAGAAGGAAAAGTCGTGGATCTATGGAAATCTCAGGATGGACAGACGTGTTAATGATATGCAAATGATGAAATCATGGAAACTAAATATTGAAAACACAAGATGCCATAGAGATATGAAGTATTCTGGAGCTCATGCTATACTTGTTTAGTAAATTAGAGATTCTTGGCAAATATATTTTGTACAAAATTATCTGGGCCCGTCCACCAAATCGTCAAACCTAACACTATTTCCTACCTGTTATGTGCCAACCTTGGCTTCCATATAATCAGGGGGTGTTTGGTTCCACATGCATGCTGGGTTCCCTTCTGCCTTTTGCCATTTATGGTGCTTCAAAGGCCTCCACTAATACAGGGATGCAGGTACCAACATGCATGCCGAGTCCACTTGGCTTTATAGTTACACTAATTAATATCAGCCTATGGGGCAGACGGGGCTAGTCAGGAGTGCATGACCAAATGGAGTAGCCACACCTCCAGTACAAACTTACAAAGAAAAAAAGAGGGGATTTCAGTCAGCACATCCCAGTACGCAGGTGCACGTTGCTATGGCTGATTGCACAAGGAAAGGAAAATACATACAATGCAACGGCACACTGCTAACCAGATAAAGCACAAAATGCCATAGAGATATGAAGTATTCTGGAGCTAATGCTATGCTTGTTTAGTAAATTAGAGATTCTTGGCAAATATATTTAGTACAAAATTATCTGGGCCCGTCCACCAAATCGTCAAGGTGATCTCTGTAGGATGGGAACCTAACACTATTTCCTACCTGTTATGTGCCAACCTTGGCTTCCATATAATCAGGGGGTGTTTGGTTCCACATGCAAACTTTGTAAGTTTGTACTGGAGGTGTGGCTACTCCATTTGGTCATGCACTCCTGACCAGCCCCGTCTGCCCCATAGAATAATTAGTGTAACTATAAAGCCAAGTGCACTCAGCATGCATGTTGGTACCTGCATCCCTGTATTAGTGGAGGCCTTTGAAGCACCATAAATGGCAAAAGGCAGAAGGGAACCCAGCATGCATGTGGAACCAAACACCCCCTGATTATACGGAAGCCAAGGTTGGCACATAACAGGTAGGAAATAGTGTTAAGTTCCCATTCTACAGAGATCACCTTGACGATTTGGTGGATGGGCCCAGGTAATATTGTACAAAATATATTTGCCAAGAATCTCTAATTTACCAAACAAGCATAGCATTAGCTCCAGAATACTTCATATCTCTATGGCATTTTGTGCTTTATCTGGTCAGCAGTGTGCCGTTGCATTGTATGTATTTTCCTTTCCTTGTGCATATAGCCATAGCAACCAGCACCTGCACACTGGGATGTGCTGACTAAAATTCCCCTTTTTTTTCTTTGTAAATATTCAAAACGTCTTGATTTATTCAGTATGGAGTATGAGCGCCACATGCAGAAATACACATACGTCCTCACCTTGACTGCTATAAGTGAGGTTATTTGGATGTACCGCGGCACCAGGGGCGGACTGGGAACTGAAAGTGGCCCCAAGTTGGAGGTAGATGCAAATTGACAAAGGACAAGGCAACACAAGTAGGCAGGGTCAGCAATACCATAGCACAAAATACCGCCCCAGCAGAACCAGACACCACAGTGCAGCACAATATATTGCCCCTTTGTGGTGGGCATCAATAGCCGTCCTCCTCCTTCAGCTTCCTCTGAGATATGGAGAGGGGGTGTAGGAGGTGAGATGTGGCCACAGCAGTTGAATTCCGGAGGGCATGTGCGGTCACTGGCTGGGTACATTAGTACCTGATTCTCACAGCTTTAAAGGGAGTCTTTCACATGTTTTTCCCCAATATACAGTATTTAAGAGCACTGCCCCATAGTGGATTACATACATATTCCAAGCATATCCGTATGCACTTTGTGCCTTTATTCCATGTCCAGGAAAAGCACTTTTATTCTGCTGGAAAACAGCTCTTATGTCTGGGATGTGACATGTAATATAGACACAGTGCACACAGGTATGTCTGGGATGTGACATGTAATACACACCACAGTGCACACAGTATGTCTGGGATTTGACATGTAATACAGACACACAGTGCACACAGGTATGTCTGGGATGTGACATGTAATACAGACACAGTGCACACAGGTATGTCTGGGATGTCACATGTAATACAGACACAGTGCATACAGGTATGTCTGGGATGTGACATGTAATACAGACACAGTGCACACAGGATAATGTCTGGGATGTGACATGTAATACAGACCACACAGTGCACACAGGTATGTCTGGGAATGTCACATGTAATACACACACAGTGCACACAGGTATGTCTGGGATGTGACATGTAATACAACACACAGTGCACACAGGTATGTCTGGGATGTGACATGTAATACACACACAGTGTACACAGATATGTCTGGGATGTGACATGTAATACACACACAGTGCACACAGGTATGTCTGGGATGTGACATGTAATACACACACAGTGTACACAGGTATGTCTGGGATGTGACATGTAATACACACATACAGTGCACACAGGTATGTCTGGGATGTGACATGTAATACACACACAGTGCACACAGGTATGTCTGGGATATGACATGTAATACAGACACACAGTGCACACAGGTATGTCTGGGATGTCACATGTAATACAGACACAGTACACACAGGTATGTCTGGGATATGACATGTAATACAGACACACAGTGCACACAGGTATGTCTGGGATGTGACATGTAATACAGACACACAGTGCACACAGGTATGTCTGGGATGTGACATGTAATACACACACAGTGCACACAGGTATGTCTGGGATGTCACATGTAATACAGACACACAGTGCACATAGGTATGTCTGGGATGTGACATGTAATACAGACACACAGTGCACACAGGTATGTCTGGGATGTGACATGTAATACAGACACACAGTGCACACAGGTATGTCTGGGATGTGACATGTAATACACACACAGTGTACACAGGTATGTCTGGGATGTGACATGTAATACACACATACAGTGCACACAGGTATGTCTGGGATGTGACATGTAATACACACACAGTGCACACAGGTATGTCTGGGATGTGACATGTAATACAGACACACAGTGCACACAGGTATGTCTGGGATGTCACATGTAATACAGACACAGTACACACAGGTATGTCTGGGATATGACATGTAATACAGACACACAGTGCACACAGGTATGTCTGGGATGTGACATGTAATACAGACACACAGTGCACACAGGTATGTCTGGGATGTGACATGTAATACAGACACAGTGCACACAGGTATGTCTGGGATGTCACATGTAATACAGACACACAGTGCACATAGGTATGTCTGGATGTGACATGTAATACAGACACACAGTGCACACAGGTATGTCTGGGATGTGACATGTAATACAGACACACAGTGCACACAGGTATGTCTGGGATGTGACATGTAATACACACACAGTGCACACAGGTATGTCTGGGATGTGACATGTAATACACACACAGTGCACACAGGTATGTCTGGGATGTGACATGTAATACACACACAGTTCACACAGGTATGTCTGGGATATAACATGTAATACAGACACACAGTGCACAAAGGTATGTCTGGGATGTGACATGTAATACAGACACACAGTGCACACAGGTATGTCTGGGATGTGACATGTAATACACACACAGTGCACACAGGTATGTCTGGGATGTGACATGTAATACACACACAGTGCACACAGGTATGTCTGGGATGTGACATGTAATACAGACACAGTGCACACAGGTATGTCTAGGATATGACATGTAATACAGACACAGTGCACACAGGTATGTCTGGGATGTCACATGTAATACAGACACACAGTGCACACAGGTATGTCTGGGATGTGACATGTAATACAGACACAGTGCACACAGGTATGTCTGGGATGTCACATGTAATACAGACACACAGTGCACACAGGTATGTCTGGGATGTCACATGTAATACACACACACAGTGCACACAGGTATGTCTGGGATGTGACATGTAATACAGACACAGTGCACACAGGTATGTCTGGGATGTGACATGTAATACACACATACAGTGCACACAGGTATGTCTGGGATGTGACATGTAATACAGACACAGTGCACACAGGTATGTCTGGGATGTCACATGTAATACAGACACACAGTGCACACAGGTATGTCTGGGATGTCACATGTAATACACACCACACAGTGCACACAGGTATGTCTGGGATGTGACATGTAATACAGACACAGTGCACACAGGTATGTCTGGGATGTGACATGTAATACACACATACAGTGCACACAGGTATGTCTGGGATGTGACATGTAATACACATACAGTGCACACAGGTATGTCTGGGATGTCACATGTAATACACACATACAGTGCACATAGGTATGTCTGGTATGTGACATGTAATACACACACACAGTGCACATAGGTATGTCTGGGATGTGACATGTAATACAGACACAGTGCACACAGGTATGTCTGGGATGTCACATGTAATACAGACACACAGTGCACACAGGTATGTCTGGGATGTCACATGTAATACACACACACAGTGCACACAGGTATGTCTGGGATGTGACATGTAATACAGACACAGTGCACACAGGTATGTCTGGGATGTGACATGTAATACAGACACAGTGCACACAGGTATGTCTGGGATGTGACATGTAATACACATACAGTGCACACAGGTATGTCTGGGATGTCACATGTAATACACACATACAGTGCACATAGGTATGTCTGGTATGTGACATGTAATACACACACACAGTGCACATAGGTATGTCTGGGATGTCACATGTAATACACACAGTGCACACAGGTATGTCTGGGATATGACATGTAATACAGACACAGTGCACATAGGTATGTCTGGGATGTCACATGTAATACACACATACAGTGCACACAGGTATGTCTGGGATGTCACATGTAATACAGACACACAGTGCACACAGGTATGTCTGGGATGTGACATGTAATAAACATACAGTGCACACAGATATGTCTGGGATGTGACATGTAATACAGACACACAGTGCACACAGGTATGTCTGGGATGTGACATGTAATACAGACACACAGTGCACACAGGTATGTCTGGGATGTGACATGTAATACAGACACACAGTGCACATAGGTATGTCTGGGATGTGACATGTAATACAGACACACAGTGCACACAGGTATGTCTGGGATGTGACATGTAATACACACATACAGTGCACACAGGTATGTCTGGGATGTGACATGTAATACACACACACAGTGCACACAGATATGTCTGGGATGTGACATGTAATACACACAGTGCACACAGGTATGTCTGGGATGTCACATGTAATACACACATACAGTGCACATAGGTATTTCTGGGATGTGACATGTAATACAGACACAGTGCACACAGGTATGTCTGGGATGTGACATGTAATACACACACAGTGCACACAGGTATGTCTGGGATGTGACATGTAATACACATACAGTGCACACAGGTATGTCTGGGATGTCACATGTAATACACACATACAGTGCACATAGGTATGTCTGGGATGTGACATGTAATACACATACAGTGCACACAGGTATGTCTGGGATGTGACATGTAATACACACACAGTGCACACAGGTATGTCTGGGATGTGACATGTAATACAGACACACAGTGCACACAGGGATGTCTGGGATGTCACATGTAATACACACATACAGTGCACACAGGTATGTATGGGATGTCACATGTAATACAGACACACAGTGCACACAGGTGTGTCTGGGATGTCACATGTAATACACACACACAGTGCACACAGATATGTCTGGGATGTGACATGTAATAAACATACAGTGCACACAGGTATGTCTGGGATGTGACATGTAATACACACACAGTGCACACAGGTATGTCTGGGATGTGACATGTAATACACACATACAGTGCACACAGATATGTCTGGGATGTGACATGTAATGCACACAGTGCACACAGGTATGTCTGGGATGAGACATGTAATACACACACAGTGCACACAGGTATGTCTGGGATGTGACATGTAATACACACACAGTGCACACAGATATGTCTGGGATATCACATGTAATACACACATACAGTGCACACAGGTATGTCTGGGATGTGACATGTAATACACACACAGTGCACACAGGTATGTCTGGGATGTGACATGTAATACACACACAGTGCACATAGGTATGTCTGGGATGTGACATGTAATACAGACACACAGTGCACACAGGTATGTCTGGGATATGACATGTAATAACATACACACAGTGCACACAGGTATGTCTGGGATGTCACATGTAATACACACATACAGTGCACACAGGTATGTCTGGGATATGACATGTAATACATACACACAGTGCACACAGGTATGTATGGGATGTGACATGTAATACAGACACACAGTGCACACAGGTATGTCTGGGATGTGACATGTAATACAGACACACAGTGCACACAGGTATGTCTGGGATGTGACATGTAATACAGACACAGTGCACATAGGTATGTCTGGGATGTCACATGTAATACACACACAGTGCACACAGGTATGTCTGGGATATGACATGTAATACATACACACAGTGCACACAGGTATGTCTGGGATGTGACATGTAATACATACACAGTGCACACAGGTATGTCTGGGATGTGACATGTAATACAGACACACAGTGCACACAGGTATGTCTGGGATGTGACATGTAATACACACACAGTGCACACAGGTATGTCTGGGATGTCACATGTAATACAGACACACAGTGCACACAGGTATGTCTGGGATGTGACATGTAATACACACACACAGTGCACACAGGTAAGTCTGGGATGTCACATGTAATACACACACAGTGCACACAGGTATGTCTGGGATGTGACATGTAATACACATACAGTGCACACAGGTATGTCTGGGATGTGACATGTAATACACACATACAGTGCACATAGGTATGTCTGGGATGTGACATGTAATACACATTCAGTGCACAGAGGTATGTCTGGGATGTGACATGTAATACACACACAGTGCACACAGGTATGTCTGGGATATGACATGTAATACACACACAGTGCACACAGATATGTCTGGGATGTGACATGTAATACAGACACACAGTGCACCACAGGTATGTCTGGGATGTGACATGTAATACACACACAGTGCACACAGGTATGTCTGGGATGTGACATGTAATACACACACAGTGCACACAGGTATGTCTGGGATGTGACATGTAATACAGACACACAGTGCACACAGGTATGTCTAGGATGTGACATGTAATACAGACACACAGTGCACCACAGGTATGTCTGGGATATGACATGTAATACACACACAGTGCACACAGGTATGTCTGGGATGTGACATGTAATACACACACAGTGCACACAGGTATGTCTGGGATGTCACATGTAATACAGACACACAGTGCACACAGGTATGTCTGGGATGTCACATGTAATACACACACACAGTGCACACAGGTATGTCTGGGATATGACATGTAATAAACATACAATGCACACAGGTATGTCTGGGATGTGACATGTAATACACACACAGTGCACACAGGTATGTCTGGGATGTGACATGTAATACACACATACAGTGCACACAGGTATGTCTGGGATGTCACATGTAATACACACAGTGCACACAGGTATGTCTGGGATGTGACATGTAATACAGACACAGTGCACACAGATATGTCTGGGATGTCACATGTAATACACACATACAGTGCACACAGGTATGTCTGGGATGTGACATGTAATACACACACAGTGCACACAGGTATGTCTGGGATGTGACATGTAATACAGACACACAGTGCACACAGGTATGTCTGGGATGTGACATGTAATACAGACACAGTGCACACAGGTATGTCTGGGATGTCACATGTAATACACACATACAGTGCACACAGGTATGTCTGGGATGTGACATGTAATACAGACACAGTGCACACAGGTATGTCTGGGATGTGACATGTAATACAGACACAGTGCACATAGGTATGTCTGGGATGTGACATGTAATACAGACACAGTGCACACAGGTATGTCTGGGATGTGACATGTAATATAGACACAGTGCACACAGGTATGTCTGGGATGTGACATGTAATACACACACACAGTGCACACAGGTATGTCTGGGATGTGACATGTAATACACACACACAGTGCACACAGG
Source organism: Rhinella marina (assembly GCA_900303285.1). Classification (NCBI taxonomy): domain Eukaryota; kingdom Metazoa; phylum Chordata; class Amphibia; order Anura; family Bufonidae; genus Rhinella; species Rhinella marina. The sequence goes on from ONZH01028665.1 coordinate 15,045, forward strand.
TATGTCTGGGATGTGACATGTAATACAGACACAGTGCACACAGATATGTCTGGGATGTGACATGTAATACACACAGTGCACACAGGTATGTCTGGGATGTGACATGTAATACACACACACAGTGCACAAAGGTATGTCTGGGATGTGACATGTAATACAGACACAGTGCACACAGGTATGTCTGGGATGTGACATGTAATACAGACACAGTGCACACAGGTATGTCTGGGATGTGACATGTAATACAGACACACAGTGCACACAGGTATGTCTGGGATGTGACATGTAATACAGACACACAGTGCACACAGGTATGTCTGGGATGTGACATGTAATACACACATACAGTGCACACAGATATGTCTGGGATGTGACATGTAATACACACACACAGTGCACACAGGTATGTCTGGGATGTGTCTGCAATATTCTGTGGGGAAGCGCTCTTAGTTATATTGGTGAAAATTAGGTGACAGACTCCCTTTAATTACTGCTGAGGGCTTGAGATTGCTATATACCCAGCCAGTGGCAGAGAGGAGAATTTAGGAGGTCCCCTGAGGATCAATCCACCAGAAAATTGTAAGGTTTATGGCCAGTGTGCCCCTGTTGGACACGCAAATCATCAAGATCCACGGCTGGCAGCTCCATGTGCAATTGTTGTCCAATGACATCCCAGATGTGCTCGATGGGAGACAAATCTGGAGATATTTCAGGCCATGGTACAATATTAAGGCCATGCAGACTGCTCACAGTAGCATGAGCAACATGTGGCCTTGCATTGTCCTGTTGAAAAATTAGTCCAGAGACTCTTTGGAGAAAAAGGGCCTCTTCACAGCGTTGCCCACATGCCCTCATTGCTGAAATCTATTCCAGCCTCCATTGTCATCTTGATGATAGCCTTTGAGAGCGTTAGTGTGAGATCAATGGCAGCACCTATAGCTGGACATCTGGCTTGTAGCCCAAAGTCCTGTAGACGTCTTCTGATGGTTTGTGCAGACAATGTTTGCCGCCCTAGGCTTGGGATGTGACAGTTTCACTTGCAGTAAAGAGTAGATCACACAGCGCCATTCTTCTGATCAGATGATCCGTCCGGGCAGAGGTTTTCTTTTGTGCACCTCCTGCTGTTATTCCAGTTCATTCTTGTTTTCCCAACCACCAGGACACAAAACGTTGATCAGCGCTGACATCTTGGCCTCGGCACGTAGCTTCTGCCCGACTGATAAACAAAGGTCTCTCAGGTCAATTATTCTGTCCCTCTTGGTGTGTGACAAGTCAATGAACAGAAGACCACAAAATCATCCAACACGACTCATCTGATTTTTAAGGTTTCATGTGTTTAAAAAACTTTGCTTTCAATCTGTCTTTAATGTCCCTCCCATATGTCACATATTGGAGCTAGGTGCTGAAAATCTTATTATTTGCAGATCTTAATGACATTTGCTAAGTCAGTCCTCAATTTGCATAACCTTACAACTTGTCCTTAGTGTTGCAATATCAATGTTGAGGAGTGTATATATATATATATATATATATATATATATATATATATCTACATGCACAGCATGCTTTCAGCTTGTTCCTTGTAGCACTTCCTTAAAGAAGAACTCCCGCAAAAAAATTTATTCCATGTCCTGCTAGAAATATACATGATGTAATCTGTAGTGAATGTCATTTTCTTACCAGTGTCTGTATTTTTGAGTTATATCTCCCTGATGTTTCTCATCTGTGTCATGTGACCAGCAATCAGACTCACCAGATAACACAGCATCTTATGTGTGGACAGAAAGTCTATATCTCTATGTATTCCTATGGGAGCCTCACTTTCAGTCTGATAGGAATGACTAGAGAAGTAACTGACTTCCTGTTTCTGGGTCAGTTGGAGGTCAGGGAGTTGGTCACATGACCCAGCTACAATTAGAAGAGAGGGGATAACTCTCAATTACAGTCTCTGATTAGAAGATTACATTCACTACAGATTATATCATGTACCTTTCTAACAGGTCAGAGAATAAAATTTTTTGCGGGAGTTCTTCTTTAAGGGCCAGTGCGTGTCACTCCCTTTGATTTATGGGGTTAGCACATGTGACCTCGCTGACCAATCCTAGCCCTCCTGCATGTATATAAGTGGCTCAGCCGCCTTCCCAGATGCCTCAGCGTCAAGGTCCATGTGTCCTGCTAGGTTGCTGTTATCTCTGCTTGTGTTCCTGTGTACCTGACTCCTGCTTGTGTTTCTGGACTCTGCTACCTGTTCGATCCCTGCCGGCCTCAACTCTCGACTGTTGCTGACCCGGACCGCCTGACCTGTGCCTCCTGCCCTGACCTATATATTGTTTGACTTCGCCTCTGCCTCATCCTTCGGTCCTGCACTGTTGCTCCTGTGGCTGAGTTGCTGGTTCCTTCCACTTCACAAAAATACCACTCCACGGTAATGGTGACACATCTAGGAGAGAAATTCTTAGGAAGTGACTTGTGGCTTCTATCACAGAACCATGCTGGGATTCAGGGAGCCATTATTTCACCAGTGTTTAAAGATAGACCGCGGCGGTAAGCGGGGGAACAGCGGCCACTGTTACACAGAGTAAGTGTAAATCAGTATAACATGTTCAAGATCAGGCAGCAAAGGGTCAATACGGTAATCTGGCACAAGTCGGGTCAGGCAGAGGAGTTTAGAATACAGGAATCAGGCAGAAATCGGTACATGAGTAGACAATCAGATATAGAACACCTTATGAGGATCTGGCAGACTAGAGAACCTAGTGCTCAGGCAAAAAAATGAAACAGCACAACATACATAGCAGATTAACATCAACACATTAGAGGCAGTAGCACACAGAACCAAAGGAGGGTTAACCCTTGCAATACTGCAGAATGAGGTGAAGTTCAATTAAGAATATCACACAGGACACTGGCGCTCAGACCTGCTGCTGGAGTGCTGGACCTACGACAGACACAGTGTGAGAGACGCAGCGCCCATGCCTGCCTAAAGTAGCTGGGAAGAGAGGGGCTCCTGGAGTCTCTGTTCAAGTGGCTGCTGACACACAGGGGTCGAAAGACATTGGTAGGGAACAAAACCCATCAGAGACAAACCAAGGGCAGGGCAAGCAGTTTGTGCAATCTAAAGACAGCCTGTGGTCGGGACGGGCAGCTCAGGGTCAGTAAGGAGAACAGACAGAGGCCAGGTCAGGAAGCAGAGGGTCAAATCTGGAAATCAAGCAGAAGTCAGTACCCAGGCAGATGAACGAGAAACAGGACATCTTTGCAGGGAACAAAAAACTACTAGAACCTATTGCTCAGGTAATCTCCAACAGGGGAAGGTACCTTAAAGGGTGTGGCCAGTTTACATTGCTAGCTGCACGTGTTCTAGTAACAGCTTATAACTATAGTTCATCTTTACATGCAGGTCTGCTGACCCATGTGGCGGTGCTGCGGTCTGATGGAGGGTTCTTTTCATTAGCAGCCTCCATTCATTATGCTGGGGACAGGCTGCGCATGCGCTAGTTTCCCAGTGTAAGGCTTCATTCACACAACCGTATTTTGTTTCCGTGTCCGTTCCGTTTTTTTTGCAGACCGTATGCGGTGAACAGAGGCTGCTGATGCATGGGAACGTCCGTCAGCGGCCATGTTCCCTGCGCAGTGCCGTTACGGAGGTCAGCGGACCTGCATGAACTATCCATATTAATAATGCTTATTACTATCTGCGTAAACCGCAGATACTTAATGTGAACACAGCCTTAATGCACCGTCTGAAAACCGCGCCAATTTGCATTAAAAAAGCTGAAACTCTGCCATAACTGAGGTAACATTAGGCTGCCTATTTAGCCTGTGGAAAAGACAGGCGCAGCTGAGGCACGTCAAACCCGCCACTGCCGCCCCACACCCGCCAGTGTGAACACAGCCTCATTGTTTATGTCCTTTACCCCCGCTGTGACCCTTCCCGCCAAAACCACCTCATTCCTGTACATAATAACAGCCGCTCCTCCTCCCACAACAGTGGGTCACATGACCGCTGATATAACATGTGCCTCAGGCAGGCAAGTAAACACAGCCCGGCCACACCCCCTCCGCCGTGACGTCATGTTCCCGGCACTTGGATGAGCTGACGAGAAAGCGCGGGCTTCACCTGACCGGAAGAGCTGAGACTGTACCCGCGCTACTGCGCACTCTCTGTAGTGTTCTGTGTGGGGACCGGCGGTTACAGGAACAGCAAAGGGTATAACCGCACCGTGTGAATACATCCTATTACTGTATAGGTAGTGCCGACTAATACCAATGTACAGACGTGGCCGTTAGTGCCAAGCTAAGGCAGGGAGTCAAGTGGAAGCAGAAAGTCGTGACTTTAAGGGTGCGTTCACATATCTGACAGGAATCTTAACATTCGCTCACAATCTGCTCCACGACCTTATTCACATGTAGCAGAAATTCTTGGATTTTTGTCTGCCATCAATCAGTGGGACGTGGTGGCGTCCTCCGTATGGGTGTGTTCACAGGGCGCGTGATTCTGTAAGAAAACCGCCACAGACAGATGGCCGCACGTGGATTGCCAGCATTGAGAGGGGCTAAACCACGCATGAGTCCGCGGCAGATATTCAGGGGGCGGCTACGTGGCGACATTTCATATCATGGATTTCAATGGTGTCAAAATGCAACATGCAGCGAATGTGACGTGAAAGCCGCCCCCCCCCCCCAAAAAAAAACCTGACTTGGATGGATTCGCAGCACGTCACATCTCGACACCGCTGAAATACGTTATGTGAAATCTCGCCGTGTAGCCGGACTCTAAAGCTGCGGATTTAGAATTCTCGCCCCATTGGCGTTCCTTAGTTAAAATCCGTAGCAGAAATTTGAGGGTCAGCCCCAGACACGACGAATCTGAAACCATTGTGTGAACAGGCCCTAATACTCTGTACGCGAAGAAGGGAGGGCACGAACCCGACACGCCCTGTAGCGCTGTACAGACGTGAACAGCACCCACACGAAGCCGCCATTCGGATGTCATTCTGTTCGCCATACGGTGCTGAAAAGTCATGTAGTGACGCCATAATGTGCCCAAATATTAACCCTGTCATACCCTGCAGCTATAGAATTCCCATACAGTCAGGGGCAGACTGGGAACTTAGAGCCCTGGTAAAAAATCTAAAAGTGGCCCCATGGTGTAGGCGGGTCCAAATTGTTAAAAGACGGGAAGGTACAAGTAGGCGGGGCCAGGAATAATGTCATGCAGCACAATATACTGCCCCAGCAGAACCAGATACCACAGTGCAGCACAATATACTGCCCCAGCAGAACCAGATACCACAGTGCAGCACAAAATACTGCCCCCGCAGAACCAAATACCACAGTGCAGCACAATATACTGCCCCAGCAGAACCAGATACCACAGTGCAGTACAATATACTGCCCCAGCAGAACCAGATACCACAGTGCAGCACAATATACTGCCCCAGCAGAACCAGTACCACAGTGGCAGCACAAATACCCCAGCAGATACCACAGTGCAGCACAAAATACTGCCCCGCAGAACCAAATACCACATGCAGCACAATATACTGCCCCCGCATAAACCAGATACCACAGTGCAGTACAATATACTGCCCCAGCAGAACCAGATACCACAGTGCAGCACAATATACTGCCCCAGCAGACCAGATACCACAGTGCAGTGCCCCAGCAGAACCAGATACCACAGTACACAATATACTGCCCCAGCAGCAGATACCAGTACACAGTGCAGTACAATATACTACCACAGTGCACACATATACTGCCCCAGCAGAACCAGAACCACAGTACAGCACAATATACTGGCCCCAGCAGAACCAGATACCACAGTGCATATACCGCCCCAGCTATGCAGCATGCCAGCAGAACGCAGATACCACAAGCACAATATACTGCCCCAGCAGAACCAGATACCACAGTGCAGCACAATATACTGCCCCGCAGAACCAGATACCACAGTGCAGCACAATATACTGCCCCAGCAGACCAGATACCACAGTGCAGCACAATATACTGCCCCAGCAGAACCAGATACCAACAGTGGCAGTACAATATACTGCAGCAGAACCAGATACCACAGTGCAGCCATATATACTGCCCAGCCAGAACAGCAGATACCAGTACCACAGTGCAGCACAATATACTGCCGCCAGCACAGTGCGCACACTGCAGCATACCAGCAGTGCAGCACAATATACTGCCCAGCAGAACCAGATACCACAGTGCAGCACAATATGCCCCAGCAAAACAGTCACCAATATACCAGAACCAGATACCACAGTGCAGCACAATATACTGCCCAGCAGAACCATACCAGCAGTACCACAGCAGCACAATATACTGCCCAGCAGAACCAGATACCACAGTGCAGCACAATATACTGCCCCAGCAGACCAGATACACAGTGCAGCACAATATACTGCCCCAGCAGAACCATACCACAGTAGGCCACTGCCCAGCAGACCAATACCACAGTTCAGCACAATATACTGCCCCAGCAAACCAGATACCACAGTGCAGCACAATATACTGCCCCAGCAGAACCAGATACCAGTGCAGCACAATATACTGCCCAGCCCAGCAGATACGGCACAATAGCAGCCAATAACTGGCAAGAACCAGATACCACAGTGCAGCACAATATACTGCCCCCAGACCAGATACACAGTGCAGCACAATATACTGCCCAGCAGAACCAGATCCACAGTGCAGCACATATACTGCCGCAGAACAGAACACAGTGCAGCCAATACTGCCCCAGCAGAACCAGATACCACAGTGCTAGCCCCAGCAATATAAAACAGCGCCCCCGCAGAACCAGATACCACACAGCAGCACAATATACTGCCCCAGCAGAACCAGATACCAGTACCACAGTGCAGCACAATATACTGCCCCGCAGACCAGAATCACAGGCACCAATACCACAGAACCGATAACAGTGCAGCACAATATACTGCCCCAGCAGAACCAGATACCACAGTGCACAATATACTGGCAGGCACACAGTGCACCTGCCCAGCAGAAGCCAGATACCACAGTTGCAGCACAATATACTGCCCCAGCAGAACCAGATACCACAGTGCAGCACAATTACTGCCCCAGCAGAACAGATACCACATGCAGCAAATATACCCCAGCAACAGATACACAGTCAGCACAATATACTGCCCCAGCAGAACCAGATACCACAATGCACATATACTGCCCAGCAGAACCAAACCACAGTGCAGCACAATATACTATCCCAGCAGAACCATACCACAGTGGCAGACAATATACTGCCCCAGCAGAACAGATACCACAGATGCAGCACAATATACTGCCCCAGCAAACCAGATACCACAGTACAGCACAATATACTGCACCAGATACCACAGATACCCCCAGCAGTGCAGTGCAGCACAATATACGCCCCAGCCAGAACCATATACACAGTGCAGCAGAACAGATATATACTGCCCAGCAGAACCAATACCACAGTGCAGACAAATACAGCAAACCAGATACGCCCAGCACAGCCCCAAGATACCACAGTCACAGCACAATGCAGTACAATATACTGCCCAGCAGAACAGATACCACAGTCAGCACAATATACCCCCAGCAGAACCAATACCACAGTGCAGCACAATAACTGCCAGCAGAACCAGATACCACAGTGCAGCACAATATACTGCCCAGCAAACCAGATACCACAGTGCAGCACATATACTGCCCCCCGCAGAACCAGATACCACAGTGCAGCACAATATACTGCCCCAGCAGAACCAGATACCACAGTGCAGCAGCAGAATACTGCCCAGCAGAACCAGAGTACCAGCAGAGCAGCACAATATACTCCCAGCAGAACCAGATACCACAGTGCAGCGACATTTATACTGCCCCAGCAGAACAGATACCACAGTGCAGCACAATATACTGCCCCAGCAGAACCAGATACCACAAGCAGCACAATATACTGCCCCCCCAGCAGAACCAGATACCACAGTGCAGCACAATATACTGCCCCAGCAGAACCAGATACCACAGTGCAGCACAATATACTGCCCAGCAGAACCAGATACCACAGTGCAGCACAATATACTGCCCAGCAGAACCATGCAGTACACAGCAGGCAGGCAGCAATATACTGCCCAGCAGAACCAGATACCACAGTGCAGCACAATATACTGCCCCGCAGAACCAGATACCACAGTGCAGCACAATATACTGCCCCAGCAGAACCAGATACCACAGTGCAGCACAATATACTGCCCCACAGCAGGCCAATATACTGCAGATACCACAGTGCGCCCCAGCAAACCAGATACCACGGCAGCACAATATACTGCCCAGAGAACCAATACACAGTGCAGCACAATATACTGCCCCAGCAGAACCAGATACCACAGTGCAGCACAAATATACTGCCCAGCAGCCAGATACCAGATACCACCAGTGCCACAATATACTGCCCCAGCAGAACCAGATCCACAGTGCAGCACAATATACTGCCCAGCGAACCCCAAGATACCACAGTGCAGCACAATATACTGCCCCAGCAGAACCAGATACCACAGAGCACACAAATATACTGCCCCTGCAGAACCAGATACCACAGTGCAGCACAAATATACTGCCCAGCAGAACCAGACCAGTGCATATACAGAACCAGATGCACAAATATACTGCCCCAGCAGAACCAGATACCACAGTGCAGCACAATATACTGCCCCAGCAGAACCAGATACCACAGTCAGCACAATATACTGCCCCAGCCAGAACACAGCAGATACCACAGTGCAGCACAAAATACTGCCAGCAAGCCAGAACCAGATACCACAGAGCAGCACAATATACTGCCCAGCAGAACCAGATACCACAGTGCAGCACAATATACTGCCCCAGCAGAACCAGATACCACAGTGCAGCACAATATACTGCCCCACAGAACCAGATACCACAGTGCAGCACAATATACTGCCCTGCAGAACCAGATACCACAGTGCAGCACAATATACTGCCCAGCAGAACCAGATACCACAGTGCAGCACAATATACTGCCCCACAGAACCAAACCACAGAGCAGCACAATTACTGCCCGCAGAACCAATACCACAGTGCAGCACAAATATACGCCCCAGCAGAACAAACCACAGTGCAGCACAATATAACTGCCCCAGCAGAACCAATACCACATGCAGCACAATATACTGCCCAGCAGAACAGATACCAAGTGCAGCACAATATACTGCCCCGCAGAACCAATACCACAGTGAGCACAATATACTCCCCAGCAGATACCACAGTACACAGTGCCCCGCAGAAACCACTACCCAGCAGCACAATATACTGCAGCAGTCCACAGGGCACAATATACTCCCCAGCAGAACCAGATACCACAGTGCAGCACAAATACTGCCCCAGCAGCCAGAACCGAGCATATACTGCCCAGCAGTACCACAGCAGCACAATATACTGCCCAGCAAACCAGATACCACAGTGGCAGAGCACAATATAATGCCCAGCAGAACCAGATACACAGTGCAGCACAATACTGCCCCAGCAGAACCAGATTACCCACAGTGCAGCACAATATACTGCCCCAGCAGAACCAGATACACAGTGCAACCAAATACTGCCCCACAAACAGATACCACAGACAACACAATATACTGCCCAGCAGAACCAGATACCACAGTGCAGAACATATACTGCCCAGCAGACCAGATACCACAGTGCACACAATATACTGACCCAGCAAACCAGAACCAGTGCACACAAAATGCCCCCAGCAGACCAGATACACAGTGCAGCAAATATACTGCCCCAGCAAACCAGATACCAAGGCAGCAAATATACTGCCCCAGCAGAACCAGATACCACAGTCAGACAATAACCGCCCAGAACCAATACCACAGTGCAGCACAATATACTGCCCCAGCGAACCAGATACCACAGTGCAGCACAATATACTGCCCCAGCAGAACCTAGATACCACAAGTGCAGCACAATATACTGCCCCAGCAACAGATCAAACAGTGCGCCAATATACTGCCCCAGCAGAACCAGATACCACAGTGCAGCACAAAATACTGCCCGCAGAAACCAGATTACCACAAGTGCAGCCAAAATACTCCCAGCAGAACCAGATACCACAGTGCACACAAATAACTGCCCCAGCAGAACCAGAACCACAGTGCAGCACAATAACTGCCCCACAGACCAGATGCACAGTACAGAACAATAACCGCCCCAGAGACAAACCACAAGTGCAGCACAAAATATACTTGCCCAGCAAACCAATACCACAGTGCAGCACAATTCCCCCAGCAGAACAAGATACGACAGTGCACAAATATACTGCCCCAGCAGAACCAGATACACGAGTACAGCACAATATACCCCCCAGCAAACCAATACCCAGGCAGCACAATTACTCCCCACAAACAGATACCACAGCAGCACAATACTCCCAGCAGAACCAGATACCACAGTGCAGCACAAATATACTGCCCCACCAGAACCAGAACACAGCAGTACAAAAACGCCCCCAGACCAATACACAGTGCAGCACAATATACTGCCCCAGCAGAACCAATACACAGTGCAGCACAATATATCTGCCCCAGCAGAACAGATACCACAGTGCAGACAATATTAACTGCCCCAGCAGAACCAGATACTATGGTATGATCAGATCCAACCCATCTGTAAATGAAGAATCTGCGGTATTTCGTTCAATTTTAAAAAGTGCAAAAAATATCTCACTATAGAACACTTCCCATAAATTTGGCTATTCACGTGATCTCGGTCAGACCACTGTGAAGCACAATAATCCGACGTGCCCATTACCCTGATAGAGATGAAACTTGTAAGACAACTCTAAATGAGAATTTCATCATTCTCTCTTCTCCTCCAGATGCCGACTATAGAATTCTGACCCCCGACGACGATACAGAATTCTCCTGTATATGCTGATACAGGAGCCTCCTCCACACCCGAATCAGCAGCCCCCCGCCTGGTCAGCTCGTATAATAAAGCGTGTAAGTCCTATACATATGTCTCTGCTTCCATTACATAACCCTCACCGGAGAACATCAGCGGAATCTCCTGCACATGTCACGATCTATTTTCTTTAGTCTACAAAGATGTACAAGTTATTGGGTAGATCCTACTCTCACCCTAAATGAATTCAAGGAGTATCCGAGGATATGACAAAATTTCTGATAGGCAGGTTCCAGGGTGAGACCCACCCTATTCCTAATAAGGTCCCACCTCTCGTGAGGCCCTGCCTCCAGACGAGGATACAATGCCGCACAACCTCACACTCTCTTCTCATTCTTAACAAGAACTGAGCTCACTTGCTCGCTGCTTCCCATTCAAAAACGGGAGCCACGGGCCACATCCCTTCATATCCGCTGATCCCCACCCACAACTGTCGGGAGAATCGGAGCAGTCCCAGAGTGGATCCACATCTATCAGAATTTCAGCAGATTCATGGATTGCTTAAAAGAACAAAGGGCGTGGCTCGTGGGCCCCGTGCAAGAATCAAGCTGGGGCCCCATTACATCAGTTCTTTGGCCACGAAGCACATCCTTTGTGCCATGAGCAAAAAATTGAAACGCGCCCCCCCCATCCAATTCTACATAACCCTTTCCTCCAGCCAATGTACCTGACCAGCAGTACTTCACAATACCAGTGTCTTCTTAGCACACAAGTCTTTCCCCTCAGCTCCTGCCCAGTACACGCTACCATGCACCTGGAGAATGCCTGTTAAATAAAGGTAGACATGAGCAGGGAGGGTTGTCTTTTTTTTAAACCCTAGAGATAGTACCCCCATCAGTGATGCCATTAATACTGTGATGCTGAGCCCATACCTCCTGATCTGCTTTATTTAGGCCTCGAATCCAAGCTGTCACTCGAGCCTCGAGCCCGGTCTTGGATTATCTGACTTTATTACAGTCATTGAATGAACCTTAGGAGACCTCACACGCGCAATTTTCATTAAACGCCCCTAAACTTCCTTCATAATTTTAAATTCAGCACCTCATTTTATACAGGCTTTCACCTTGCTCAACTAGAGCAAACCACACTAATTATTTCCACGTTTGTACTCCTGCTTCCCCGTCACATTAGATCCAGGGTAGAATGTCGCTGCGTTTGACACAGACCGTGAAAAACACACATGTGAATCCTCACACGCAGCAAACCACAGAGCGCAGGTCCGCACGGAGATGGCCACCTACCAAATTCCCTTTTACTCTCCTCTAACGCAGGGATTTTTTAGTATTTGTCACAACTCTCCAACCCCAGCTGGGAATTTTAACTAAGATCCAGTCTAATGAAGGTTGACTCATGCCAGGGATCTTCCTAAGGAAAACTTTGGTTTTTTTTTACCCAAATACATATATTTTGGCTAAGAATTTTATTTATTAGGTTGTGTTAGTTTCTGTGTATCACAGAACATGGCGAAATCTGACAGAGGTCATCTGACGACTCACCAGATCAAATAACTAAATAATCCGTCCACAGCCTTTAAGCTGGCCATATTTCAGGCAACTGTTTTCTGAGGGTCTTAGGATAGGACTACACTGGTTGCACCCAGGATTGCCAAGTAGCGGTGATCCCATAGAAATGAACGGGAGCGCCACGGCAGTCACAAGAAATCCAGCCGTGTTGGATTCTTGCGACGCACAGCGATCCCACTATTTTCTATGGTTGCCACTACTCAACGATCTGGGCGCACCATTGTCATTGTTATGGTCAGGAAGTTATCACCTTGGGTGTCGTGCCTTACGGCTTTATCCCGCAAATCTTTCCCACAAGCCTCTCTATGAGCTAACTGATTGGATAATTTTCCATCTAGATTGCTTATTGTTCAGTTTTCATGTGCTTGTAATCTACACCTAAGCCCTTTCACAAGCGTGAAGGATTGGCTCCGGATGCGTTCACGAAAACGTACACCATTTTGCAAGCAAGTTCAGTCAGGTTTTTTCCAATGCGGGTGCGATGCGTTTTGCACATGCATGATAAGAAACCTGAAGGTTTACAAACATCTCTCAGCAACCATCAGTGATAACGCATTGCATCCGCACTTGCTTCAGTATGCAATGTTTTTTTCACTGAAGCCCCATTCACTTCTATGGGACCAGGGCTGCATGAAAAAACAAAAATGCAGAATATAGAACGTGCTGCGTTTCATGCAACAAAACTGATGCGTGGAGAAAAAAAAAAAAAACCACCCCAGACACACATGTACACAGACATGAATGGGTCAGGATTCAGTGCGGCTGCGTTGTGTTCACATCACGCTTTGCACCCACCAGTTACTGCTGTGGAGTTTGCTGTGTGAAGGACAATATAGAACTTGCTGTGATTTTTTATATATATTTTTTTTTAAACACAGATCTGTGAAAAACACTCTGGTGCACAGACCCTTGAAGTGAATGCGTCCGGATTCATTCCTACTGGACAGAAGACTCACTCATATGAAGGAGGCCTAAGGCTGCATTCACATGACAACGGCCATCTTTTTTTAAGCGCAGTGGTAGTTTATGGAGTTATTCACACTGCGTTTTAACAGTCAGTGACTGAGGTCATATTTTGTCCATTGTCTCACTCAACAGACCCCATACAGTTGAAGGGCACCCCCCCCAAAAAAAAAATCCATTAAAAAGTGGGCAGTGCCAGTCAGTGATTGACTGCTAAGGTCACACTTTAGATGTTTGATCAGTTATTTCCATCAGTAGTGAAGCCTCCAGAGATCCGGTATAATGGAGAGATCTGCACCTGTTCTGTGCACCGGGTTTTGGCTCACAATAACTGATCAAACATCTGAAGTGTGATCTTAGCCCAACTCAGCATTGGAAGGCTGTCAGTCACCAACATGACTGAGCGATGAGAGCAGAGGTTTAAATAAAATTAATTAGTTTTACTTAAAAAAAATAAAATAGTTCAAATTTATCTTTTCCTGCAACACTATAGCAGGGATGCTCAACCTGTGGCCCTCCAGCTGTTGCAAAACTACAACTCCCAGCATACCCAAAGTCTACAGCTATCAGCAGGGCATGGTGGGAGTTGTAGTTTAACAGCTGGAGGGCCACAGGTTGCACATCCCTGCTATATAGCAATTTGCTCAGCTCCTCCTGCTCTGTAACATGCTGCCCTCACTGCATGTACATGGTGACCAGTTTCCTTTAAAGGGATATTCCGCTTACCATAAATATAACTTCTGTTTTAGACTAATTCATCAATCGTTACCTAATATAATGTCAGTTTCACATCTTTACCGTTCAGTAGTTATAAAGTAGTTTCTTCCTTACTACCCACTGTGTTTCCTCATGAGTTACCATGACACCGACCTGTAGTTCTGAGCCTTTGTGAGGTCGAGCATGCTCAGAGAGATCCTACAGTTAGAGGCCATCTTTAGTTTTAGCATTGCACCAGTCATTTCTTTAGGAAGCCACACACAATGGACCATTTAAAATGTTTATTCTGCAGCACAAAGCAAGTTACATTGCTGACATTTGACAGGCGACTGCTAACAGCATCGATCATATATAAATCCATTTCCATCATGAAGTGGGTTCTTCTATCTGATACCAACAAGGACTTGTCAGTGACAAGATTGTAACGCACAGCAAGTCTTCAGAATGAGCGATACCTCACCGCAAGATACAAGTCACCTTCAAGGCAGATGTGGGAATCTCCATAGAGGGAGCAGAGCTACAAAGTGATTACCATTTTAAGCATCATATGTTCCGCTGAAGAACCAGCCATGTCATAAAGTGGCAAATCCCAGAGAGCTCCATACAGCCGAGGCCTGCAGCCTACCAGCAACCCCTGAGAACCGGCCGTCAGAAGAATGGAGATGGTTTATAGTACCAGCCAATGATCAGATGACACCTGGAATTTCAAGAGGACGATGGGGAGCCATGAGGAAGAAGCCATAAATCAAGACTCCTTCCCTGAGCAGGCCAGATGGATTAAATCAGCCCAACTGGGCCCAGTTCCTCAGAGGAGGACATACTGCAAGCTCTGCAGGGGTTCAGCTTTTCATCCATACTGGTGCAGTATTCTGTAGAGTAACCAGTTTCTTGTACCTCCAGTTTAGCAGTGACCCCTATGGATTGCTAGTTTACAAAATACTCTATACTTATAAAGCATGCCCAGTATACCCATGAGCACCCGTGGTCTCATCACCTGCATTCAGTTAAAAAAATCTAACTTTGGTCGTTGACCAGGGAAAAAAAAAAAAAAAAAAAAAAAAAAAAAAAATTGGGAAGCTGTTCCAGGTCCAACAAGACCTCAGCTACAGCTTCATTGGTCAGATCTCACATCACAAGTTACTAGAGCTATGAAGATCTTGGGTCAGTTCAGAAAACCCCACGTGGGTCCAAGACATGGTCCAAGAGTGGCTTCACACAGCTATCTTGTCAGCAAGCATTGCATAGATTGGAGATATGTCCAGGTGAACAACATCCACACCTTCTGCTCCAGGCACAATAGGCTCCATTTTGGACCGAGCAGAGATTACCATGGCTACATTTTAAGTTCGATCCAATAATTTCAGCTCTGTACATGCAGAACCTGCCCTTTAAAGCGTCCTGGCTTAGGCTGATTCTACACAAGTGCAATATGAACACTTTCTCATCCGCAAGTCTAACAACCTGAACTAACAGTAGTCAGACGCTGCCGTCAGTTTGGGTTATTAGTCCTGAGGTCAGACTGAGACTTGTGATCATATTATAGTCATGTGAAGCTAACCTTCAGCTCAAAACATGATTAAAAGCATAATGGATTAGTCCAAGGCCTAATACCAAATAATGCTCAACTCAGGTACAGAGAATAGTCAAAAATATAAAAAGTAATTAAAAGTGCTAAAAACCTGCAATTTACCAGCATTCACAGGACCTAAAAACACTCTGGAATAGGCAAGTACCACCGTTGGCCCTTCAGTACCAACCCAAGCTGCAAACATACCTTGACTACATTAAGTGACCCTGCTCCTCGGAGAGGGTGCAAAGACAAGCTTGACTTCTCTCCAACTCCCCAAAGCATCAAGCTTCTATAGTTGGACGGCAATATTCTTGGCAAGACTCAATGTGTAAATCACGTCAGGTCAAGGAGAATTCAAGACTAGACGTGGGGAATCAGAGCAAGCTATTCATCTATACTAATAGTAACCCATCTACAGACATCTTCCTCCACTATAGATAGTCCTCGATCCTCATCTAAACCATGTCAAGCTTAGTCTATTCTCAGAGCATTAAAAAAAATAAATAAAGTGCTGTGCTATGACTAACGTAGTACAGAGCTCCAAACCTTGTTAGCTCCCGTTTCCTACCAACAATGCTCCCTGTTTAGTCCTATGGCTCCTCGCTCATCTATTTCTGACCCAGTACAACATTTTGTCTTCTCAGAGTCAATCACCTCAGGGACTGGACTTCCAGCCTCTGAGGAGAATTCGAAAGCTTCATCCGGTGCAGGTTCATCTTTAGCAGTGGCCTTTTCTCCAGAGGCTTCATCATCGGATGAGCTTTCGGAGGTGGACCCAGATGAAGTCCCCTCGGAGGAATAGTCAGACGTTGTCTCCCTTGCTGGACATTCAAGGACCGGCGTTGTTACCACAAGGTGCTCAAATGTGGCGATTGTAAAGGGATCTGTGTGTTCGCCAAACCTACGAGAAGATAATGAAGACATTGTCAGCTGAAGTTCAACATAATAATGGTGTAAAGATAGAAGGTCAACTCTCACCTTCCACAAACCTCAAAGGGATCAATCCAGAGGGTGATCTCCTCCGGGAGGGGAAGCTTCGTGTATTCTATACCACATCGTGCGCAGGCCTTAAGCAGGGAGTCATCAGCATATTGCCAAGGATTAATGCGGATACACCTGCATAGAGAATTGGTCAGACCATGTGCAAGGGAGTTGGTCACATGACCCAGCTACAATTAGAGGGGATAACTCATAAATACAGTCTCTGATAAGAAGATTACATTCACTACAGATTACATCATGCACCTTTCTAACAGGTCAGAGAATAAAAATTCTTTAAATTCATATATTTACACCTAAATAAATGCACCATAACAAGAGGAACATATCACCATAGCCTCCATGAGCACAGAGGCTTTGAGAAACATCTGATCAGACAGGACCTGGACCCCCACTGATGTGATGAAGCTGACCTATCAATTCCTGGGGTGTGTGTGTGTGTGTGTGGGGGGGTCCCCCTGTTCAGGATCCTCATCTTCTCACCCCATTGGCTCCCTGCAACAAGATCATGGGGGATGCTGTAATAGGCATTGGCCTAGTAGATGCTTCCAGGCCCGCCATATTCAGATAACTTTGCAGGGCCCAACAGACATTGAGAGGTTTACTGTAAAAACTGCACATAACTGACAGTGCCGTGTCTAATAACCCTACAATAAAGGGTCAAAAGATTCGACAATACGGGTCTTCTTTACCCCAAAATGGCACCAATGAAAGCTACAAGCTGTCCCTCAAGAACAAGATAGGGATGCACCGCCATCCTCTATTCCTTTTCTATGGGACTGGCAAAGATAGCTGAGCGCTGTTTCTGCCATTTCCGTCAGTCCCATAGAAATGAATGGGAGGGGGACCGCGCAATGCATGATGCACTCCCATTCACTTCTATGGGGAGCCAGCTTGGCAGTGGCTGGACTGGAGTCCTCCAGACACCACCTTGCAGGGTTCCATTCTCCAGACCTGCACCTATCAGACAATGGGGGCATATCCTAGCAAACCCCTTTAACTATTCAAAAGTATTACGACAGGAATTTGCAGTCAGACCCACAGAATTGTCCCACTACTTACACTTTAAAGTGAACACGAACCCCCTAAAGCTTGTATACATTAGATACAACTCTGTATGCTGCCATTTAAAAATGCAAAAAATACGTTTCCTTCCCACAGTCACATTGAAGGGAAAACTTTTTTGGTTTTTTAAACTCAGGAAGTGGCAATGTTCATCCCTGCAATTCTAGGCCCCATCCTGCCTAGACTTCACTCAGGGTCACATGACCTGTGAGGTCAGCTTTTCTGCCTGCTCATCTCATTTGTGCACCAGCAGATAAGAGCCTGTACACAAGATGGCACTGTGCTGGCCACACCCCCTGCACTGCCACTCCTGCTCTCCCTGGATTCTTTAAGGTAAAACATTAACCCCTTCAGCCAGAACACACAGGGCTCAAGGCTTTACAACAGTAGCTGTAGGCAATGAAGAGACACAGGATCTGCCCTCCTCATCTTGGAGACACAGAGCTGACACAGGAGTTCAGCAGAGTATTTCACAAGAAAGGTAGGGGAAAGATCCTGTGTGTATCAGTAATGTCATTGTGCAGCTGGGACTTTTAGTTCTACACATAACATGCTGCTGAGTAACCTAGCAGGCAGACATGTCACTCAGGGCAGCACTTGTACTCGCTCCCTGTGCAGCACGGATGGGGGAGGGGCAGAGATTGTACTGCATGTAAACAAAGGCCCGAAGAGAACCAGGAAAGTGAGGAAATAGATTTCTTCCCCTGTATAGTAGATTATACAGGGGACTCCCGACTCCCCAAACCTCTACCGATCAGCTGCCTAGACCAGAAGTGGAAGGTTCTGTCCGCTGTGTAATATGGTGGAGACTACACAGCACATGGAGCCTCCTCGTCATTGTATAGGTTCCAGCACCATCGCCTGCCTGAAACATCTGATCAGTGGGGGTGCCGGGTGTCAGACCCCCACCCATCAGATGCCCTATCCTGTGTCATGTGCTGGATGCAGGGACGTGGTCTTCTGAGGCCTACCTGAAGGCTTGTCCTCTGGACGGCTTGTCCGGGTACCAGTGTCCCTGGTATTTGTCACACAGGATGCACACAAGGTGCTCGCCCAGAGCATCGAGTTCATGCGGCTTCATCGTCTTCTTGAGACCGAGTATCTTCACAAGGAAGTTGACGGCAGCCTCGATTTCTAGACGCATGTTCTGAGGTAGGGGGGAGCCTGAACCAAGCAGAAGACCCATTAGAAACAGTGTACATGAGAGCCCGCTCAGGGGCAGTCATAAGGATTTAGTGTCCAGCATGCCACGTTCCATAGCCCTCATGCAGACGTCCGTGGACCATGGTCACGGTGGACCCAGGCCTTAGGTTACATCCACACAATGTATAAGCTGCAGGTGGAAGATAGTGTCTTATGGGAAGAGGAGGAGATGGAAACCTCATCTGTGACGTCTTGTGGAGACTGACCCACAGTGAACGTGCCGAGAACCTGCATGTGTAATACAGCAGACTGAGCGAGGTGCGACAATCCTCATCTACACCACTTTCTTTGTGCAGACATTCACCTGCCATATGGATTTTGAGATCTTCACATCAGTTTTTTGTGCGATTCCACAACTTTTGTAGAACACACTTCCCCACAGACTTCAGTGGGGTTGTCAAAAGGGGCACAAAAAAAAAAAAAACACAAATCGCTCACATAGAAATCTGCACCAGGTGCAGGTACCCTAAGGTTATACAGCTACAGGGCGACACGTCAGTAAGTGGCATTTATCATGTAGAAGAAGTTAATACTTACTAATGTATTGATTGATCTAATGTATTGTGATTGTCCACATTGCCTCCTTTGCTGGCTGGACCAATTTTTCCATCACATTATACACTGCTCGTTTCCATGGTTACGACCACCCTGTAATCCAGCATCGCTGGTCATGCTTGCACACTGTAGGAAAAGCTGCAGCCTCTCATGCAAGCACGACCACTGCTGCTGGATTACAGGGTGCTCGTAACCATGGAAACAGTGTATAGTGTGATGGAAAAATGAATCCAGCCAGCAAAGGAGGCAATATGGAGAATCACAATACATTAGTAAGTGTCTTGTATTGACCTCCTATATAATAAATACCATTTGCTGAAGTGAGAGGACCCCTTTAAGGCAGATTCCACAGCACTGTTTAGCTTTCCATTAATCTGGAAATACACAATCACATAAAACGGATCCTTTTTGAGCCTCAGTTATGATTGGTTTGTGTCACTTCCCTCGGATCAGTAATTTGACGGGAAGAAGTCCGGCATAAAAAATAACCGATCTGAGGGAAGTGACACAAACCGGTCATAACTGAGGCTCGAAAGAGGAGGATCCGTTTTTCTGTTCTGATGAATGGAAAGCTGAGCTGTGACACGAGTGCAGCCCCAATCTGCAGATCAGGGACGTCACCCTGTGTCTGCATTACAGTCTGCAGCAAAGCGAGTCGTGTGGATGACTTCACACAGCACTGCTCTCACTCATCACAGCTTTTAAAAGTGTGGGTGCCATCTAAAAAAAAAAAAAAAAATTAACAAAAACCACAATATTCTCTCCCCCAACCATCCCCCCCCTTCCCCCGGTTCCAATGTTCTCATGGAGGAAAAAAAAAAAAAAAAAAAAAAAAAAACACCCCACACACCCTTATTCCCTATGCAGGGACTGGTGACAAGTATCGGAGGCAGATCAGACCACCCCCCGATCAATCATAACAGGGGTCCAATTCCCAGAAGCGACAGGACTGCTGGGGGTAATGGAGTACAGCGCTCTGCCAGCTCCATAGTGAAGGAAGCAGTGCTCATGTCTGACCTGCTGCCCCATTCAGCAGACACCCACCAGATACTCCTGCGGGTATAAGGTAGGTACAAGAGATGTCCACGTATGTTCCTTATACCACGTGTATACCCCCCAATAGCAGGAGGTCCTGAACACTGAGTGGGGGGAGGGGCAGACTGGGAACTTCAAGATCAGGGATGCTCAACCTGCGGCCCTCCAGCTTTTGTAAGACTACAACTCCCATGATGCCCTGCTGTAGGCAGATAGCTGTAGGCTGTCCAGGCATGCTGGGAGTTGTAGTCTTGCAACATCTGGAGGGCTGCAGGTCCTGTTGCAATCGTATTAAATCGAGAGTGAACAAACTGGATCCGGCACTGAATTATAAGTCAACGAGCGCCATTGTTTTTAGTGCTGGATCCGGCTCGTTCAGTCAACCAGACAAAACCACACGATCACAGAGCGAAACAAACAGGAACAGAACACATTCTGCTGACTCCGCTCCGGTTCGTTCAGTTTTGTCTCCATTGACATCGAGTGGTGACAAAACTGAAGGGTTTTTCCTCCGCTGTATCTCAAAACCTGGAAGGTAAACGCTCATCTGAGTCAACTTTGCTGGTTCTGTACAAAGCTGCAGATTTGCCTCATGAAACGTCAGCAAATCCACAGGTAACAGGTCCACACTCTGCTAAGGTTTTCCTGCACAGAAACCCACATTGTGCACAGATTGCCTTAAAGGGCTTATCCAGGAGTTGATGACAACCTGTCCTCAGCAGTTTCAGGGAGCCGGCACTCTGGGGGGCACTGCAGGCTCCCAGCAGCTTTCCAAGGACAGCGCCTTACATTGGATAGTGGCCATACTTGGTGTTGCAGCTCAGCCTCACTCACTTGAAGGGGGTGGAGCTGCAACTAGGCCACATGACCAATGACATCACAATCCTAGGAAGAGAGCCATGGTGCTGACAGAGCTCTAGCCTATTAACAGTAGATCTGTGGGGGGCCCAGGTGTCAGACCCCAACAGATCTGATATTGGTAGCCTGTCCAGAGGCCATCTATATAATAACCCCTTCAGGTTACAGCCCCAAGTCCAATGTGCTTTCTATGGATCAGACTTTACTCCATTTCTGGTTTTGGCTTCAACACAACTTTCCATAAAAAAAAAAAAAAAAAAAAAAAAACAGGACAGTGGCTGCAGATGTGAACAGCCCCCTAACAGGACAAGATCACACAGCCCTCAGTATACTGACACAAGTGTGAACACAACCATATAACACAAATACCAGCCACATGGAGAGCAGCAGCCACCAAGGGCCCCATGTGTGGGCAAGACCCTGAATCCATAGGGGCCCCAGGGCAGATTCTGCACCAGAACCTCAGACACAACAAAGAAAAAGCACAATTTACCCCCAAATCTCTGCAGTAACCCACACAGTGCTGGTCTGCTCCTCCTCTCACCTGCTCATGTATAACACAATTCACACCATACAGCTGCACGGCCTGATGGGATTTTATATGTGTGCAGGTAACGAGTGACCTCCAGCGATTGGCCGATTAGTAGACGATCCCTGCAGGACACCTGAGGGCGGCTCCTATCACCCACATTACTCACTTAGACCTGACCTGTTAGGGTGTGTTCACACGTGACGGGTTCACGGCAGATTTTTATGTCATGGATTTGCACGTGAGCAATCTGCTCCATATTACCAGGGGGAGACTTCGCAAATTGCGGATCTGCAAAACACGGATACCAGCCGCGTGTGTTCTGCGTTTTGAGGAATGTAACCTCCTGGCTTGTATAGAACAGTCCTATCCTTGTCCGTAAAATGAATAGGACATGCTCTATTTTTTTTTTGCGGACAGCATACAGTGTGCCGTCCGCAGCCTTTGCACCCCCATTGAAGTGAACAGGTCCGCTTCTGACCCTCAAAAAATGCGGATCGGATGCAGAAAGAAATGTGTTTGTGTGAATGAGCCCTAACTCTGTGTATGTGAGATGTGGAGTAGGTCGCCACCTAGTGGTCAACTTTATAATGCCTTGATAAATGAAAACCATTCAGGCCACCTTTTGTCGGTGAGGACATGCTGGGGGTTGTAGTCTCACACCAGATGGTGGACCAGGTATGTTCACATGTGCGGTGCATTATATTCATCCTAAAAGGGGTATTCCCATCTCAGACAATGGGGGCATATCACTAAGATATGCCCTCATTGTCTCTGGGTCCCCCACCTACACTGAAACGGAACCTCGAAAGTTGTGGAGGGCGCACTGCCATGTGCAGCCACCCTCCATTCATTTCTATGGGGCTGGTGAAAATTGCCGTCGGTCCCATAGAAATAAATGGGAGCAGGGGCTGTGCAAGCGTGCTGCGCTCCCGTTCACTACTACGTGGAGAGCACTTGGCGGTGACTGGGCCACGGTAACCCTGGAGTCCTCTGGCCACCACCTTCCCCGCTCCGTTCTCGGTTTAGGTGCGGGTCCCAGAGGTGGGACCTATTATACCCATATCCTAGCGATTTGCCCCCATGGTCTCAGATGGGAATACTCCGCTATGGGACACATTTACTAAAGTGCTTGCGTCTGTTTTCAGTCTAAAAAATGCTGTTTTAGACAGTCTAATTGTTTTTGTCACATTTACTACTGAAATTGCTCTTATTTTGGAAGCCTTTGCTCCTCATTGAACTGTTTTGATTTTTTTAAACTAATTCAGAAGTTTTTACCTTTTGTGACTTTTTTTGCACCTGAATTTGTAGCGCAAACAGCCTAATTTCTCCTCCACTCCAGGGCTGGCGGACTTTCCTGCCTGGGTTTTCAGTGGGAAAGTTGTACTTTCCGGGAGATGTGACTTTTCTCCGCAAAGATGCAACTTTTTTCACGCTTAGTGAATATGAACCTGTCGTACTGAAAACCAACCAGCAGAGGGCGGACTAATACCAGTACTCCGAGTCTCATTCATCAATGGCAGTGCGACTTGTAATAAATACTCAGCAAATGAAAGACGAGTGACATACGCCGGCCTAATATACGCCTAAAAACAGACGAGCCTGATAAACGTGCCCCAGTATGCGTCGTAATAAAACTGCAGCTTTACTGTGACCACAAACCAGTCACACAACACTGGTGTAAAGGAAAACCGGCTTGGGGTCTATTCACATGACCGTATTTCTCGGTCCGCATCTGTTCCGCAATTTTTCGGTACTGGTGCAGACTCAGTAAAAGATGCAGATAGCACACCATGCGCTGTCCGCATCCGTAGTTCCGTTCTGCGGCCCCCCAAAGAGGATAGAGCATGTCCGGGGCATTTCTATCATAAGACCATCCATATCCGTTCTGGTACCTGTGTTCTGCGGATTCACAATTTGCAGACCGTAAAACACTTAGGTTTGTGTGAATGGACCTTTAGTTGCCCATAGCAACCAATCAGATTCCACCTTTCATTTTACAAAGGAGCTCTCAAAAATGAAAGGCGGAATCTGATTGGTTGCTATGGGCAACTAAGCTGGTTCTACACCATTTTTGATACATCTCCCCCAGTATCGAGAAGTGCGATGTTGGGGAGATGTACTGGGGCACGTTTATCAGGCTCGTCTGTCTTTTGGCGTATATTGGGCCGGCGTATGTCATTCCTCCTTCTTTTGCTGAGTAACAGCGTTGATGAATTAGGCTCGGAGTACTGGTATTAGTCTGCCCTCTGGTGGTTGTTTTTTGCAGTACGACAGGCTCATAGTCACTAAGAATGAAAAAAGTTGCATCTTTGAGGAGAAAAGTCACGTCTCCCAGAAAGTACGACTTTTAATACAAAAAAAAGTTGCACTTCACCACCGAAAACAGACCAAAAAAAGTCAGTTAGCCTTGGAGTGGAGTGGAAATTATACTGTTTGTGCAAAAAAAAAAGGGGCAACTGCATAAATAGGTCAGAAAAAAGTCGCAGAAGTTAGAAAAATTCTGAATTAGTCAAAAAATCTAAATAAGCGAATAAGGCGCAAAATCCTCCAAAACAGGCACAATTTCAGTAGTAAATGCAACTGAAAAAATTAAAACAGTCCAAAGCCTCATTCACACGTCAGTGTTTGGTCAGTGATTTCCATCAGTGATTATGAGCCAAAACCAGAATTGGAGCCTCCACAGACTTCAGGTATATGGGAAAGATCTGCCCCTGTTCTGGGTTTAGAGCCGCACCTGGTTTTGGCTTAAAATCAGTGATGGAAATCACTGACCAAACACTGACGTGTGAATGAGGCATAAAACGGGATTTTTTAGACTAAAAACAGGCACAAATACTTTAGTAAATGTGGCCCACTATTCAAGATGCGTTTGTGAGGTGTCTAGAAAATGGGGGCGTGACTATGTGGAATCATAATACCCGGCAGACGGAGGGCGCCAATTTTTTGACACATATTAATGCTGCAGTTTAGGGGATCTGTATTTTTAAGGGGCTGGGGTCTAGATTTGTTTCTGAGTCTGGTCTGGGGTTTAGATTTGTTTCTGAGTCTGGTCTGGGGTCTAGATTTGTTTCTGAGTCTGGTCTGGGGTCTAGATTTGTTTCTGAGTCTGGTCTGAGATCTAGATTTGTTTCTGAGTCTGGTCTGAGATCTAGATTTATTTCTGAGTCTGGTCTGAGATCTAGATTTATTTCTGAGTCTGGTCTGAGATCTAGATTTATTTCTGAGTCTGGTCTGGGGTCTAGATTTATTTCTGGGCCTGGTCTGGGGTCTAGATTTATTTCTGGGCCTGGTCTGGGGTCCAGATTTATTTCTGGGTCTGGTCTGGGGGTCCTCGATTTGTTTCTGGGTCTGGTCTGGGGTCTAGATGTAATTTCTGGGTCTGGTCTGGGGTCTAGATTTGTTTCTGGGTTTGGTCTGGGGTCTAGATTTGTTTCTGGGTCTGGTCTGGGGTCTAGATTTGTTTCTGGGTCTGGTCTGCGGTCTAGATGTATTTCTGGGTCTGGTCTGGGGTCTAGATTTGTTTCTGGGTCTTGTCTGGAGTCTAGATTTGTTTCTGGGTCTGTGGTCTAGATTTGTTTCTGGGTCTTGGCTGGGGTCTAGATTTGTTTCTGGGTCTGGTTGGGGTCTAGATGTATTTCTGGGTCTGGTCTGGGGTCTAGATGTATTTCTGGGTCTGGTCTGGGGTCTAGATTTATTTCTGGGTCTGGTCTGGGGTCTAGATTTGTTTTCTGGGTCTGGGGTCTAGATTTGTTTCTGGGTCTGGTCTGGGGTCTAGATTTATTCTGGGTCTAGATTTGTTTCTGGGTCTGGTCTGGGGTCTAGATTTGTTTCTGGGTCTGGTCTGGGGTCTAGATTTGTTTCTGGGTCTGGTCTGGGGTCTAGATTTGTTTCTGGGTCTGGTCTGGGGTCTAGATGTATTTCTGGGTCTTGTCTGTGGTCTTTGTTGGTTTACAGGGGTTTGGTCTGAGATCTGTTCATTTAGGGGTTCTGTATTGATTTGGAGGTCTAGTCTGGGGTCTGGATTTACACTGCATAATATTTCAGCAGATTATCATGAATAAACGTTCCTGTGAGAGCTCGTTCCTGACAATCTGCTGATATAAATGTGCCGCCAGTCATCTGTAATGCGGACAAGAATAGGAAAT
>ONZH01028666.1:0-15418 GCA_900303285.1 Rhinella marina
CTCTCCAAACAATGTTTCCGGAGGTCCACCTACAGGCCCTCTCTCCAAACAATTTTTCTGGAGGTCCACCTACAGGCCCTCTCTCCAAACTATTTTTCCGGAGGGCCACCTACAGGTCCTCTCTCCAAACAATTTTTCCGGAGGTCCACCTACAAGCCCTCTCTCCAAACAATTTTTCCACAGTGAACTACAGACAGTGTAAAACAATGTTTCAGGAGCGTCAAACAGACAGTCTCAAACAATTTTTCAGGAGGCGCAAGTACCAACATTTAAAAAAAATATTTTTTTACTGAGGGTCGACTTTATGTACTCCGAAAACAAAAAAAATTTTGGAGGCTCAACAAAAGCCATTTCACTGCATTCTCAGTCGGACAAAGTCATTGGTGGTGTAACCGCCATGCTGTTTCAGGCTAAATTTTTGGGTGCTTCACCAGCTACCGCATACTAACTCAGTCACTCTGTTGTCAACGCCGCCATACAGGGCCACAAAAAATGTTTATGTGGTTCTCCTGCTCCCGCAGTGTCATTCGCTCACTCTGTTATCACCACCATAGTGGTTTGCACTATAGCAGCCCAAGTCTGCACATTCCCCTTTTTATCTCCAAGTGATCTATACTGCACGTCACATAATAAAATAGGTTCTTTTGCTCTCAGTGATACAAATCCATTTCATAAAATCCTTTATTTCTCTTTAATTGATCTATACTGAACGTCACTTTTAACAATACGTCTTTTTCCTCTCTTTCTCTCTCTCCAAACTATTTTTCCGGATAGGTGCCGTATACGGTATTAAACTGAGAAGAATACATAGAACACATACCACACTTGATCAATCTCATAGTTGACAACTGTACCAGTTGATGCTAAATTTTTTTCGAACTCCATCTGGCTGTTGTCACCACCACACATGCTAGCCAAGGGGGCACTCCTCTGGCTCATCCAGCTCAACCTCCTTCCCCCCAGCTGCTCCCCACCTACAGGCCCTCTCTCCAAACAATTTACCCGGATAGGGGACGTATTAGATATTATACTGATTTTTTTTGGTTCCTCTTTTAATTGCCTCCTAACCTGGACAAGTCCCCTTAGCTGCAGTAGAAAAGACAATCCCCTGGCCAGAGCAAGCTCTTTTTCCTTTTCCGTGTTCGAAAAATCCATGAAATATATGGTCCCAAGATAGGGGACGTATACGATTTTAAACTGAGAAGAATCGATGCCACACATGCCCCACTAGTTCGAGCTCAATGTTGACAGCCGTACCAGTTGATGCCAAATTTTTAAGTTGGGGTTCCACCACTACCAGCCTAACCACCACCAGCATGCGCAGGTATACGAGTGCTAAACACTATGGAACCAAGGCCGTCCATTCCCCTCATGCGGGTCCCACCACTGCTCCTTCCCCTGTGTCACTCGCTGCCTCTGCGAGTCAACCCCCAGCCCAGGACCCCGGCACGAGCGCCTCCCGCCGTAAAACAACCCCTTTGCCTCCATGGTCCTCCACACTGTCCACCAATGTTTCCCTGCGCAATGTTCAGCTGTCATTACAGCAGACGTTGGAGCACAAGCAGAAAAAAAGTTAAGCCCACCTACATGCACAAGCCCTCAACGTACACATACAGGGCCACGCTAAATTTTTAATGTGCTCTACCTGCTACCGTTGTGTAGCTCGGTCACTCAGACCGAGTCTGACCCTTGGGCCGATCATGTACTGCCCACTTGGAGGATTGCGGGGCCTACCTCGTTCACGTTTTCTCAGAATTACTATGCCACTTCCTCCAACCCCTCCTCCTCCTTCGAATTACCATCCGTGCTTCACTTCCTGCTACCTCAGTCTAACTCGGTCACTCTGTTGTCACCGCCATGCTGCGTCAGGCTAAATTTTTGGGTGGCTCACCTGCTACCTCATTTAACTTGGTCACTTGTTGGTGTCACCGCCATGCTATGTCAGGCTTATGCCTGCATCGTGTGGCTGGGGATAGGAGAGCAGTGCCAGTATGGGCATGGGTGATGGACCTTCGTTGCACCTAGTTGGCTGCTTCCCTATATATTCCCACCATGCCAGCCATGGGTTGTACATAAACTAATAACAGGAAAAACAAAAAAAATGATAAAACTATTTTACAGGAGGGTCAACCGCAGACACTCCAAAACAATTTTACATGAGGGAGTGTCTCCCCATCTGCCATCGAGTTCGGTCAGGCTGTTAGTAGGTACACCTCCTCTGTCGTCCGCAGAAGCGGCCACTATGAGGAAGGCCAAGGCAAGAACATCCCCTTTTCAATTGAGAACAAGTGGAGAATTGTAGGAGGATGACACTTTTCTTCCGCAGTGGATTCACCTTCCCCTTTATCATTGCCAGACAACAGTTGGTGAAAAAGTAATTGGCAATGATGAAGAAAATGTAACGATGCAGTGGACCGTCTGTGACACAAAACCTATATATTCCCACCATGCCAGCCATGGGTTGTACATAAACTAATAACAGGAAAAACAAAAAAAAAATTTTACAGAAGGGTCAACTACAGACACTCCTAAACAATTTTTTAGGAGGGTCAACTTCGGACACTCCAAAACTAATTTTTGGGAGGCTCACCTACAGACATTTGACTGCTACCTCAATCTAACTTGGTCACTTGTTGGTGTCACTACACTGTCACCATGCTGTGTCAGGCTTATGCCTGCGTCGTGGGGCAGGGGATAGCACAGCAGTGCCAGCATGAGCAGTGGTGTCACCTGCAGGCGGTGATGGACCTTCGGTGCACCTAGTTGGGTGCTTCCCTAACATGTGATGGGCATATGCCTCTCCTTTCTTGGTCTGGGTGAGCACAATTGACATGAGGGTAACCACCAGGCTGTTGCAGGAGAATTTGGGGTAATGGTGGGATTAGGCAGCCTCAGAGGCATCCATGCATGCTACCCCTGCTGTTTCCTGTCCATTTCCGTGGTGTTTCCATCATTTTCTGAGGTTTCCAGGTTTTCACCCAGCCTTCCCTAGGCAGAGCATTGGTCCCCTGCAAAAATGCTCGAGTCTCCCATTGACTTCAATGGGGTTCGTTACTCGAAACGAGCACCCGAGCATTTTAGTGCTCGCTCATCTCTACTTATAACTATATAACTATATGTATATCAAGGTGAACGAGGTGTCAGGTCTGTTTATTGCAGTTAAAAATAGAAATAAATAAATTTCCTATAGAAGTAGCCAAAAATAGGCACAGACATCAGGGGGTATATGTAGAAGGATGAAGAGATCCTAAACGCGTGATAGAAGTGAAGATACGCTAAATGAAACGGTAACTTGCCTTGTCAGCGCGGGAAGCCTGGAACGCCGAGATGCTTCGGGATACTGGCCGCACGTGTGGTGCGCCAGAAAGAGCGCACTGATGAAGGGAGAAGCGGGGCGGCGAAAGGTAGATGGACAGATCGGGTCGAGGATGGGAGGTGGACTGGGGACTTATATTAATAAAGAGTAAAAGATTACCACAATGAATGGAACCTTGTAAGCTGCATGGGGGTATGTGTAAACAGAAGAGAACGGAATAAAGGATGGCTAGATAAAATAGGCAGGGGGCTGAATGGAGTAGGAGGAACTCATATGTGTAAATGTATAATTATGTAAATATATGACGAATGTAATAAGAAAACTCAAGGGGGGAATTGGCATAAAGAAATATTGAATATAAAAAATATATTAAAGGGTTTCTGTCATCAGAATTTACCATAGTAAACCAAGTGTCATTTGCAATACGCAAATGACACCTGATGACAGATCTTTTTATTTTATACTTTTCTGTAAAGTTGTTAGTGAGAAAAGTCCGTTTTTAAAATATGCAAATTAGCTCCCCTAGGTGCAGTAGGCGTGAACCCTGCACCTAGAAGCGGCCGTAATGCCTCCTCTTACCCCTCCTCCGTAGCGTTGATTGACAGGGCCAGGCAGCCAGCTCTTTCGGCTCCCGGCCCTGTTCGAGTCCGAAATCCCGCGCCTGCGCATTGCGATCAGCAATGCGGGCGCATTGAGGAAGCCGGGAGCCGGGCGGCCGGCGGCTCAACGCGCATGCGCGGATTGCTGATCGCAATGCGCAGGCGCGGGATTTCGGACTCGAACAGGGCCGGGAGCCGAAAGAGCTGGCTGCCTGGCCCTGTCAATCAACGCTACGGAGGAGGGGTAAGAGGAGGTATTAAGGCCGCTTCTAGGTGCAGGGTTCACGTCTACTGCACCTAGGGGAGCTAATTTGCATATTTTAAAAACGGACTTTTCTCACTAACAACTTTACAGAAAAGTATAAAACAAAAAGATCTGTCATCAGGTGTCATTTGCGTATTGCAAATGACACTTGGTTTACTATGGTAAATTCTGATGACAGAAACCCTTTAAAAAAAAAAGGTAAATATTAAATAAATTAGAAACAGTTGCTTTCCAAAGATTCATTCAAGCCATATGGTTCGAGTGTCTGTAGCTTAAAGATCCAGAACATTTCCTTTTTCCTGAGCTGTTGGAAACGATTGGAGGACGTGTTTGGGATTTGTTCTATAGGTGTTATAGATAGTTGCGCAGGGTTTTTATCGTGGAATTGAAGGAAATGTCTAGAGACTCCGTGTGTAATATAACCATTGGTAATGTTCCATCGATGTTTATTCATCCTTTCCCTTAGACTATGACTAGTGCGACCAATGTATTGCAGGCCGCAAGTACATCCTAATAGGTAAATGACATATGGAGAGGAGCAATTTAAAAACGTTTTGATCTTAAATGATTCTCCTGTGATGTTACTGATAAACTGAGATTTCTTTGAAGAGATGCTATCACAACACTTGCACTGCCGATGGCTACACTTGTAGCTGCCCAGGAGGCTAGGGAAGCGGGAGGTACCTGGAGTGTCATTCTCATTTTTGTTGTTGTTTGTACGCAACCGACTGGGTGCTAGGGCATTTTTTAGGGTAGGAGCCCTCCTAAAGGTCAACTGGGGTCTAGGGCCGATATGTTGTTTGAGAAAAGGATCGGCTTGAAGGATATGCCAGTGTCTTGTGAGAATGTCATGAAGAGTTTTCTGATTAACATTGTAAGTTGTGGTGAACGTAGACTTGAATTTTCCCAGTTCACATGGTGTCTTCTTTTTTGATGATAATGATGGTAGAAGACATTCTTGTTGTGTATGACTTTTAGCTCTCACAAAGGCTGCTTCCACAATGTTTTTCGGATATCCTTTGTTGATGTACCTGCTTTTGAGTATATCACTTTCAGTGATAAAGTCCTCATCATTTGTGCAGTTCCTACGAATGCGCTTAAACTGGCTGAAGGGAATGTTGTTCTTCCATTTTTTATGGTGTGAGCTTCCATAATCCAGGTAACTGTTACCATCTACTTTCTTAAAGAATGTTTTTGTTTCAATAGCTTCATTTTTGGTAAATAGTATGAGGTCCAGATATTCAGTGGAAGATCTTGAATAGTTTGCAGTAAATGAGAGGCCGGAGGAGTTGTCATTAAGGTAATCGGTGAATTTTCTCGCCTCTTCTATATCTCCATCCCAAATAATTAGCAGGTCATCTACGTATCGTTTATAGAATATAATATTGTTAGACCAAAGATGTTCACTGTAAATAATTTTTTCTTCGAATTGACCCATGTACAAATTTAGCAAAACTTGGCGCAAAGCGTGTACCCATGGCGGTACCTTTTCTCTGTTGGTAGATCTAATTTTCAAAAGTGAAGGTATTATGTTTTAAGATGAATTCTATTGCTTGGAGTACAAAGGTGCTTTGTGCAATCATCATGGTTTCATCAGTTTTCAGATACTGATGCACTGCTTGAATCCCTGCCTCATGTGGGATGTTTGAATACAAGGCTGCAACGTCCAGTGTTACCCAACTATATTAATCTTGCCATCTCAAATCTTTCAGGGCAGTAATCAGGCTAGGTGAATCTTTTAGATAAGAGGGTAGTTTGGTCACATGTTGTTGCAACAAGATGTCTACATAATGAGACAAATTACATGGGAGGGAGGAGATCCCAGATATAATGGGTCTTCCTGGGGGGTTAGAGAGGGATTTATGCACCTTAGGTAAATGATAAAACAGTGCTAGGTTGGGATGATCCACTACAATATACTCCCTCTCTTTCTTTGTAAGGGCATGTTGTTCCTCTGCATTATCCAGTAGTGATATCAACTTTTTTGTATCATCCTTCAAGGGATTTTCGGTTAGAACCTCATAATATTCATCATCTTTGAGGATTTTGTAGGCTTCAGCAAGATATGTAGCTCTGTCTTGGATGACAATGCCTCCCCCTTTATCTGCATTTCTGATCACAATTGTTTCATTTTTCATCAGACTTTTTAAGGCTTCTTCTTCAAGTTGACTTAAATTATTGGGGACTTTTATTCTTTTGTTAATATTTCTTAACTCTTTTGCAACAAGTGAAAAGAATGTTTCAACATGGTTGCCCCTATGATAAATGGGGTTAAATGTTGATTTGGGTTTTAGGCCTGTATTAATTATTATAGGTTGGGCATTTGGTACAATGGAGGACTCTTTTGTTTTGGTTTCCATTTTATGGGTCTTAATCTCAAAATGTCTTTGGAGAGTGATCTTGTGGATAAAAGCATTAAGGTCTACAAATAGATTAAATTCATTGAATTTTCCATTTGGACAATAGGAAAGGCCTTTCTGTAGCCGACTTGTTTCTTCCCTGCTTAATGTGTATGTGGATAGATTGAAGATCTGAACTAAGGAGCTATTTTGTTCCTCTTCAGCCGTAGTGGCGTGGTTTTTTCTCTTGTATCCGGTATCATGTTCTTGTGTTCCATTGCTTCTGGATTTGCCTCCTCTTCTTCCTCTATGGATTTTTTTCTTCGTTTTAGTCCTCTGGTCAATGTTGGTTTGAAGTAATCTGTGATGGTGGTGGTCCCTGATGGTTGCCTCAAGGCATACGTGGCTTCTGGGGTCAGGGCCCCAGGAAGGGATAAAAAAGAAACTGATTGTGTAACATCAAAATTGGTAGGTAGGCTAGTGTATGGTGATAAGTGAGTCCTCAGATAATGGAAATTGATCCAAATTTTGTATTGGTCAATTAGAGGTGCCTGGGGTGCAGGTGCTGGGCCCGGGGGAATTTCCAGATGATCAGGGGGGGCCCAGGAGGGTGGAAATATTTCCACCAAAATTGGTAGGGGGAAGATTGAGATATTCCCTTTCCTTGGGGGTCGTGTCATGTACAGAATCAGAAGTCTTCGGATGTATAGAATAAAGGAGTTCAGGTTTGGTTTGTGAAGTGCTCCAGTTTTTAGCGGATATTAGTGTGGGTGTGGATTGCTGGTCTGACCGTGTCAGGGTAGGGTCGTGGTGGTGGGTGGGGAAAGGGCCTGTAGTACTGGAAGTGTTTAGGGGTCTAAATTTTTTACATGTATTTTGACTTCTAGTTTCTTCACTATTTTTGTTAGTGTTAGGATAATCTTTAAGAAGGCCTTTGTGCCGGGTGCTGTTAAAGTAGATATTCTTATGAGTTTTATAATGACATCCAAGTTGGTTTTGGGGGAGTCTTGGGGGCACAGCTACTTTATTTCTGTTTGATTCAGATTGGTAACTTTTTGTGGTATTCAGTTTTAAATGATAATTTCTTATAGGGTATTGTTTAGTGGTAGGATGTGTAATATTTGTAGTAACAGCAGATTGGGGAAGGTCTAAAAGGGATGGAATGTTTGTCTCCACAGGCAATTCAGGTTTTTTTAGCCAGTATTTAATATTGTCAGTACGGAAATCTACCCTATCCCTATTAAGTTTGTTCGATTTTTTTCTTAATGATTTCTTTTTCAAAAATAAGTGTTCTGCTGGTGATAAGGCGATCGTATTTAGTTCAGTATTCAAATTCAGTATGTGTAACATGTTGGGAGAGTGCCAGAAGCTGTTGATCTATTTGGCCTTTGAGTGTGTCGCAAAGTGCTTTACGTTTTGCTAGTAACCTTTCTAGCATCCCTCTGGCACATAACAGCATATAGCTATCCCATTCGTTGGAAAAAATCGGGTCGTGTTTGAAAGTGCTCTCAAATCTGGGGCGTAGGCCCCTTGGAACTAGGTTTTCTTTCAGATACACATCTAATAGAAGCAAGTCCAAATGGTGTTGATTTTCTTCCTTTAGTAGTTTCTCCAAATCGAAAAACATTTGGAGTAGTTCTTTTGCATCGATTTCAGTTCTATTATTTCTGGTGGGTTCTTCGGGGGTGTTTCTTCATCCGTAGCTAGTTGGGTTGCCCACACTGAAACCAATTTGGTTCGTTGTTGTAATCTGTGTAGGCCGTAATCCATCTTTTTGTGATAAAGATATCAGTGGAGACCTAGAGCTGCCGTATTCCCAGACCTTGGGAAGGTCTTAGTCCTGTCTAGCAGGATTATACAGCATAACAAGGCAACACAAAAGGGGAGAGGCGCTCATAGGGTAATACGTAATGATAAAGAGAATCTAATAGATTAATATGCTCACCTTATAGAGTTGTGCAAAATTTAGGCACAACTCTAATGTGTGCAGGAATGGGTGATATGGTCGGTGCCGCCAGTGCCTATTGATTCTCGTTTCTGGGGTTGCCGATCCCCTACACTTGTACTTGGCGCAATAAAACAATCTTACAGGAACGGATTGAATGTTCGTTCTTTTTATTTTTTTACAAAGGACAACGCGTTTCGGAGCAACAAGGGCTCCTTTTTCAAGTCTAAAAAACATATATGGACATAGAGTATAATAAAAATGTATAAAATAAAATGAAATAAAACCTTTCTCTGATGTTGGAGAACAACAGCGGCTAGCTCACATTATTCAATATATTTTAATAATAAATTTAGTATTATTATAACTCCGAGATTTCACCATATATATTTACATTTATTGGAATTTTTTACTTAAAACTAGTGCAGCCCCTTCTTACTGTATATGCATATACATATCCAATATATATTTGGAAGTATTGTGTGCATGTATTGAATAATGTGAGCTAGCCGCTGATTGATAAACAGAAATAAAGTAGCTGTGCCCCCAAGACTCCTCCAAAACCAACTTGGATGTTATTATAAAACTCATAAGAATATCTACTTTAACAGCACCCGGCACAAAGGCCTTCTTAAAGATTATCCTAACACTAACAAAAATAGTGAAGAAACTAGAAGTCAAAATACGTGTAAAAAATTTAGACCCCTAAACACTTCCAGTACTGCAGGCCCTTTCCCCACCCACCACCACGACCCTGACACGGTCAGACCAGCAATCCACACCCACACTAATATCCACTAAAAACTGGAGCACTTCACAAACCAAACCTGAACTCCTTTATTCTATACATCCAAAGACTTCTGATTCTGTACATGACACGACCCCCAAGGAAAGGGAACATCTCAATCTTCCCCTGACCAATTTTGGTGGAAATATTTCCACCCTCCTGGGCCCCCCCTGATCATCTGGAAATTCCCCCGGGCCCAGCACCTGCACCCCAGGCACCTCTAATTGTCCAATACAAAATTTGGATCAATCTCCATTATCTGAGGACTCACTTATCACCATACACAATACTAGCCTACCTACCAATTTTGATGTTACACAATCAGTTTCTTTTTTATCCCTTCCTGGGGCCCTGACCCCAGAAGCCACGTATGCCTTGAGGCAACCATCAGGGACCACCACCATCACAGATTACTTCAAACCAACATTGACCAGAGGACTAAAACGAAGAAAAAAATCCATAGAGGAAGAAGAGGAGGCAAATCCAGAAGCAAAGGAACACAAGAACATGATACCGGATACAAGAGAAAAAACCACGCCATTACAGCTGAAGAGGAACAAAATAGCTCCTTAGTTCGGATCTTCAATCTATCCACACACACATTAACCCCTTCAACCCCAGGCCTGTTTTCACCTTTCTGCCCTGGCCATTTTTGGCAAATCTGACATGTGTCACTTTATGTGGTAATAACTTTAGAACGCTTTTACTTATCCAGGCCATTCTGAGATTATTTTCTCATCACATATTGTGCTTCACGACAGTAGTAAATTTGGGGCAAAATATTTCATTTTTATTTATTAAAGAAACACATAATTTACCAAAAATTTGAAAAAATTTGCAAATTTCCAAATTACAATTTCTCTAATTTCAAAATACACAGTAATACCTCAAAAAATAGTTTTCATTTTACATTCCTCATATGTCTTCTTTATGTTGGCATCATTTTGTAAATGTCATTTTACTTTTTTAGGACGTTATAAGGCTTCTAAGATTTGAATCACAGAAAAGGGGGTTCTAGTGCACAAAAATGGATGCAAACAATATATACTGTATAAACTAAGACCTCATTCTGATATGATAAAATCTGAGACTCTTAGCCAATATATTTTGATCAAAACACATCTGTGCCCACCTACCCAGCGTCACGGTGGTCTCAGGTCAGGCAGGTCCTACGCTAAACCTAACTATGCCGTTGGGCATCTATATCTAGGAGCGTGGACGCTGCACATATAGGCATGTTGCTCCTAGTGACCTCTATGTGCATACAGCAACCAATGAGAGGAGGAGCAAACACACCTATATGTACCACGCAATCAAGACGCTCAATTTGATAGGAAGAGCAAAAGTGCACAAGAATGCTACTCATGAGAAGTTAAGAGCGCATTCAGACCTGAAGGTGCCACTCCCTCAGGTGCATGTTATAAACTAAGCAAAACTCACAGAGACAAAAGGATAAAAAACATCCTGCATGATGTGATAATGACTGCGGATGTCAGTGGCTATACATATCAAAGTAAATCACAGAAAAGGGGGTTCTAGTGCACAAAAATGGATGCAAACAATATATACTGTATAAACTAAGACCTCATTCTGATATGATAAAATCTGAGACTCTTAGCCAATATATTTTGATCAAAACACATCTGTGCCCACCTACCCAGCGTCACGGTGGTCTCAGGTCAGGCAGGTCCTACGCTAAACCTAACTATGCCGTTGGGCATCTATATCTAGGAGCGTGGACGCTGCACATATAGGCATGTTGCTCCTAGTGACCTCTATGTGCATACAGCAACCAATGAGAGGAGTAGCATTCTTGTGCACTTTTGCTCTTCCTATCAAATTGAGCGTCTTGATTGCGTGGTACATATAGGTGTGTTTGCTCCTCCTCTCATTGGTTGCTGTATGCACATAGAGGTCACTAGGAGCAACATGCCTATATGTGCAGCGTCCACGCTCCTAGATATAGATGCCCAACGGCATAGTTAGGTTTAGCGTAGGACCTGCCTGACCTGAGACCACCGTGACGCTGGGTAGGTGGGCACAGATGTGTTTTGATCAAAATATATTGGCTAAGAGTCTCAGATTTTATCATATCAGAATGAGGTCTTAGTTTATACAGTATATATTGTTTGCATCCATTTTTGTGCACTAGAACCCCCTTTTCTGTGATTTACTTTGATATGTATAGCCACTGACATCCGCAGTCATTATCACATCATGCAGGATGTTTTTTATCCTTTTGTCTCTGTGAGTTTTCTAAGATTTTAATCAAATCTTAAAATTTTAAGATTTCCAAAACCCATTTTTTTAATGACC
Organism: Rhinella marina; assembly: GCA_900303285.1. NCBI lineage: Eukaryota > Metazoa > Chordata > Amphibia > Anura > Bufonidae > Rhinella > Rhinella marina. The sequence continues at coordinate 11,568 of ONZH01028666.1, forward strand.
AGTTCAGATATAAGGTTACTTTGTGGGGCTTATATAGTGGAAACTCCCCATAAATCACCCCATTTTAGAAACTACACCTCTCAAGCTATTCAAAACTGTTTTTACTAACTTTGTTAACCCTTTAAGTGTTCCATGAGAATTGACGGAAAATTGAAATTAAATTTCAAAATTCCATTTTTTTAGAAGATTTTAAGTTTTAATCCAATTTTTATGAAACACATCAAGGGTTAACAACAAAAAAAAAACACAAAATCTATTACCCCAATTCTGGAGTTTACAGAAACACCCCATATGTGCTCGTAGCCCAATGTACTGGCGCACAGCAGGCTTTACAGTGGAAGGAGCACCATATGGCTTTTGGAGAGCAAAATTAGCTGGAATAATAATTGGGAGCTATGTCGCACATGAAGACCCCCTGAGCTGGCCCTACAGTAGAAACCCGCCAAAAGGGACCCGATTTTGGAAAGAGCACCACTTAAGGAATCTTTCAAGGTGTGTGGTGAGCACTTTGAGCTTAATGGTGTTTCCTAGAATTAGGATTCACGCGGAAGTGAAAATGAAAAATTGCAATTTTTTGACAAAGAAGTTGCTATACACCCACATTTTTCACTTTCACAAAGGGTAAAGGGACAAAATGCACCTCACATTTTGATCATCATTTCTCCCCAAATACGGCAACACCCCATATGTGCTCGTAGCCCAATGTACTGGCGCACAGCAGGCTTCAAAGTGGAAGGAGGACCATATGGCTTTTGGAGAGCGAAATTAGCTGGAATAATAATTGGGAGCTATGTCGCACATGAAGACCCCCTGAGCTGTCCCTACAGTAGAAACCCCCCAAAAGTGACTCCATTTTGGAAAGAGCACCCCTTAAGGAATCTTTCAAGGTGTGTGGTGAGCACTTTGAGCTCAATGGTTTTTCCTAGAATTAGGATTCATGCGGAAGTGAAAATGAAAAATTGCAATTTTTTGACAAAAAAGTTGCTATACACCCACATTTTTCACTTTCACAAAGGGTAACGGGACAACATGCACCCCACATTTTGATCACCATTTCCCCCCGAATATGGTAACATCCCATATGTGCTCGTAGCCCAATGTACTGGCGCACAGCAGGCTTCACAGTGGAAGGAGCACCATATGGCTTTTGGAGAGCAAAATTAGCTGGAATAATAATTGGTAGCTATGTCACACATGAAGACCCCCTGAGCTGGCCCTACAGTGGAAACCCCCCAAAAGTGACCCCATTTTGGAAAGAGCACCCCTATACGAACATTTTAAGTGGTAGAAAGGGTCCTTTTTTACAAACTGGGGTCTCACAGAAGGCAGAAATGCAAGTAACAGCATTTCAAAGCACACATTTTTGAAAATGAAAAATTACAAGCAGACCCCAATTTTTCAGATTCACAAGGGGTTAAAGGAGAAAATACACCCCAATACATGTTCCCCATTTTTCCCCCATTAAAAAAACACCCCATTTGTGCTTGTAGCCCGCTGTATGGGCGCACAGCAGGCCCCTAGAGGCAAACAGCAAAATATGGATTTTGTTGGCCAGAATTAACAGACATAGTTTTTTTAGTGCCATGTCTCATTTAAAAATTTCCTGAGGTCCTCAATAATTAAAAACCCCAAGAAGTGACCCCATTTTGGAAAGAGCACCCACGTACGAACATTTTAAGTGGTAGAAAGGGTACTTTTTTACAAACTGGGGTCTCACAGAAGGCAGAAATGCAAGTAACAGCATTTCAAAGCATACATTTGTGAAAATGGAAAATTACAAGCAGACCCCAATTTTTTAGATTCACAAGGGGTTAAAGGAGAAAATGCACCCAATGCATGTTCCCCATTTTTTCCATTAAAACAACACCCCATTTGTGCTTGTAGCCCGCTGTATGGGCGCACAGCAGGCCACCAGAGGCAAACTGCAAAATGTGGTTTTTGCAGTCCAGATTTAACAGACATGGTTTTTTAATTGCCATGTTGCTTTTAAAAATTTCCTGAGGTCCCCAACAACTAAAAATCCCAAGAAGTGACCCCATTTTGGAAAGAGCTCCCCCGTACGAACATTTTAAGTGGTAGTGTTATGGATATGAAGACTTAAGATGTGAAGCCATTACAAGATGGCGCTGGCTCCGAGACCACTCCTGTTCTTATCTGTAGTTTACATTCTTTAGCTAGACTAGATGCACAGAAGTGAAACTTTATTTTGCATTACTAACCAATAAAATATATCCTAACCCTCAGGATAGGATTCACTCCTCCCTCGGGTATATAACCCTTGTACCCTCCTCTAATAAACAAGAACCTCTTTGACCCTACAAGGTGTCAGTGTTGTTTCTTCCATGCATGTAAAATCCTAGGATTACTTTAATTTGGAGCAGAGAAACAAACTTTGTGGCTCCCTTTGAGAGCCATCCTTATCAGTTGGCGTCCCTTGGGTGGGCTCGAGGGAATGTAATTTCTGTAGCCGAAGGAATGGGCTTCCAGAGTGCAGTGCACGGTCGCTTAAGGAAGGGGACTGCAGCCCCAAAGAGAAGGTAAGAAAATTGATTATCTTACCTACCTCTTGTCGAGTCTGCACTGCATTATGGTAGTCATTTCTGCTAGATAGAAGTTATCAGCAGCAGCTTCGGCTGAAGTTGAAACCTCGAGCTTAAAGAACCCAAAACAAGAGTTTGTTTCTACTGTGGTTTGTGTTTTATGTGGTTTGTGTTACTGAAAGGGGAGAGGAAACTTGAGTGAGAAACTGACCAAGGATCGGACAGGGGGATCGCATAATCTCTGTGCAAGCTTCTCGATAGAGAGCCTGAGACAGAGGGGGCGATCCGCTCGCAGGGAGGTGTTTTCCCCGTGCTGGGTAGTCACGGGGGGGTTCTCCTGTGCCGGGTCGTCTAGATTGGTTATCTAGACAGACGTGACCGGCCAGGAGGGGTTTTCCTGCGCCGGGTCGTCTAGATTGATTGTCTAGACAGACGTGACCGGCCAGGAGGGTTTTCCTGCGCCGGGTCGTCTAGATTGATTGTCTAGACAGTCGTGACCGGCCAGAAGTGATTTTCTGTATTAGGTTGCAGTGTACAGGCAGCGGGCAGCAGATGTAATCAAACCTCAAAGCTAGTGTGCAGTCCGTGTGGTCAGAAGAATTGAGTCTGATTGAGACTAACCCCTCCCCTTGTCAGGCGTACTGTTTGTCTGTGTCTTTGTCTGCCTGCCAGCTCCGTTCTGAAAAGTTGAAACATGGGTGGTAACTCGGTGTAATTGTTACCCGGAAAACAAACGGCTTTGGAGGTGGCAGCTCAAGGAAAATAAGTTGACTTTATATGTCTGTGTGGACCAGAAATCTGACCTTGTGTGTTGCCAGAGAATCAACTAGTAGATGAAGGTCACACAGCCAAGTTTACTGTGAGCGATATCTGCTCAACTGTGATGATGAGGCCAAATTAAGGGTTAAGTTGAGAATAGAAGAAATCATCACTCACAGGGGAAAGTTTGCTGTGGCATTAGGCCAAAAAGGAGTGAACACCGGCCTTGAATTTACAGCATTATATTCTGTTATGAAAAACAATGCGAGCATCAGCGGAAAATTATTAAATATAAGAAATTAGTCTGGGCAGAAATGTATAATGAAAAGACAAATGATTACTTTTACATGCCGTCAGCACGGCCCCTAAGATGGTACAGGAGGACCCAACCGCGCTCCCACAGACACATCCCCCGCCATATCACTAGCCCCCTCAGTCTCTCTCTTCAGAGGGGTGGACCTGTGAAGTACGTCAGTGCCAAAACCATGCCCACGGCTCACCTCTTTGTATCCAGTTATCACACAAGACGGCACGCCCTACGTCCCAATGTCC
>ONZH01028667.1:0-24978 GCA_900303285.1 Rhinella marina
CAACAATGTCATCATCATCACCCACAGACTGCGACAGTTGGAAATCTTGGGCATCGGGAAAGAGGTCAGTAGCAACCTGAGAAATGGTTTGTGACTCTGGGAAGGGTCCAGAAAACAGTTCCTCAGAGTATGCCGGATCGCATTCCAAATTTTCCTGGGAGGGGGCAGACTGGGGGAAAGGAGGTTGAGGTGGAGGAGCCAGAGGAGTGCTCCCTTGGGTAACGTGGGTGGACTGCGTGGAAGACTGACTGGTGGACAAATTACTTGAAGCATTGTCCGCAATCCACGATATCACCTGTTCGCACTGTTGTGGTTTTAACAGTCCTCTACCACGTGTCCATGTATAAGTGAGAGCAAAAGACCTTTTTTACTGACGTGACGTACAGAATGGGTCACCTGGACAGAAAATACGGATTGTGGTGACTGAACACACAGAATGGATACACACAGCTGTGTGAAATGGATTTGTATCACTGAGATAACAACAAAAAAACTATTTTTTTATATATATATATATATATATTTTTTTTTATATATATTTTTTTTAACGTGACGTGCAGAAACTATCAGAGAGCAAACTCAGCCCCTGCTGACTGTGGCTATTTTGACTGAAACCCAGACAAATGTCGCACAGAAATTTTTGTAATGTAGCTGTATAAGTGAGAGCAAAAGACCTTTTTTACTGACGTGACATAACGAATGGGTCACCTGGACAGAAAATACGGATTGTGCTTTGTATATAGGTGGATAAGTTAGAGCTAAATTACGTATGTTATTACGTACCGTGCAGTATGGAGCAATTACACGGAAACTATTAGATTAGGCAGACTTGGTCTGCTTAATTGCAACCCAGACAAATGTCGCACAGAGATTTTTGTAATGTAGCTGTATAAGTGAGAGCAAAAGACCTTTTTTACTGACGTGACGTACAGAATGGGTCACCTGGACAGAAAATACGGATTGTGGTGACTGAACAGCTGAACTGTGACACACAGAATGGTTACACACAGCTGTGTGAAATGGATTTGTATCACTGAGATAAAACAACAAAAAAACTATTTTTTTATATATTTTTTTTTAAGATTTTTTTTTATATATATATTTTTTTGAACGTGACGAGCAAACTCAGCCCCTGCTGAGAACGCTGACTGGAACCCAGAAAATGTCGCACAGAGATTTTTGTAATGTAGCTGTATCAGTGAAAGCAAAAGACCGTATTTGATTACGTGACGTACAGTATGGGTCACCTGGACAGAAAATACGGATTGTGGTTTGTGGTGAGTGGACAGCTGAACTGTGACACACAGAATGGTTCCACACTGCTGTATGAAATGGATTTGTATCACTGAGATAAAACAATAACAAAAAAAAGTGTTATATATGGCGATAGCTGCACTACTAGTGCCAGCCAGCCCAGCCAGGAAACAAAAAAAAATGTCTTGTAGCCCTTAGAAGGGCTGTTGGGTTCTTTTTAGATCACTCCTGCCTAACAGAGAACTAAATGCAGGCCCTAACACTCTCACTGAAACGCAGCAGCTCTGTCCCTAACGACATCCAGACAGCATTTGAGCCGAGCACCGCGGGCAGTCACTAGTATATTCCAGGGTCACCTGATCAGGCCAGCCAACCCCTGCTATCGACATGAAAGAGCCCCACGTGATGCTGGGTGTACCGCAGAGTCTCCTGGCTTGTGATTGGCTGAGTTTATAGGCGCCAAAAATGCACAATGCGGAAGATGCCATTTCCTCGAGCATGGCAAGATACTCGTCCGAGCAGCGAGCACTTACGAGTACCGTAATACTCGAACAAGCACCAAGCTCGGACGAGTGTGCTCGCTCATCTCTAGTTATAAGTAACAGTACATTTATATTTAAGGAAACGATTCTCCCCTATTTATTTGTGCTATTTACAAATTGGTTACTGATATCCGTACAGTTGTACATCCCATCTGAGCCTAATGATATCCTCCGTTCCTTTAAATCCTCCTATAAATAAAAGTTCTCATTATTCTTATATGCAATACCCGGTCTTGATAACCTTTTTATGTTTTTTTCTATTAGATAATCTGCATTTTAATATTTAACTAATTACTAATGTCTTTTATTATTATAACACTGAGATTTCACCATATATATTTACATTTATTGGAATTTTTTACTTAAAACTAGTGCAGCCCCTTCTTACTGTATATGCATATACATATCTAATATATATTTGGAAGTATTGTGTGCATATATTGAATAATGTGAGCTAGCCGCTGTTGTTTTCCAACATCAGAGAAAGGTTTTATTTCATTTTATTTTATTTTATACATTTGTATTATACTCTATGTCCATATATGTTTTTTAGACTTGAAAAAGAACCCCTTGTTGCTCCGAAACGCATTGTCCTTTGTCAAAAATAAAAAGAACGAACATTCAATCCGTTCCTGTACGGTCGTTTTGTTGCCCCAAGTACAAGTGTCCAAATCTTGTGCATGCATCTGCTTGGCACACCTTTCCATTAATATCATTATTAGACGACATCAATTGTGACTTTTGTATTTTGTATATGCTTCCACTGCGTTTTTTTTTATTTTTTAATACTCTTTAGTGAAATCAATAAAGAGTAACATGTTTATTAAAGAGCTGTGTATTTACTTTTTGGTGTGTATTTTTATATGTATGTAGTATCACTGTAATCGTACTGACCCAGAGAATAAAGATATTATGTTATTTATACAAAAAAAACCACGTAAAAACGCAGTGGCAGTATTGCTGTTTCATCCCAGAAAGAGTTAATAAAAGTTAATTAATTTATTTATTTATTTTATAAAACACCTTTATTCTTTTTTTTTTTTTGTCCCACTATGAGACTTCAACTTTTGTAGGTCTGATCCCCTCTACAGTGCCTTACAATGCATTGTGTATAGTAATGCATTGAACTGTCAGTGTTAGGCTACTTTAACACTATCATTTTTGCTGGATCTGGCAGGGTTCAGCAAAAACGCTTCCGTTACTGAAAATACAACCATTTGCATCCATTATGAACGGATCCGGTTGTATTATCTTTAACATAGCCAAGACGGATCTATCATGAACTCCACTGAAAGTCAATGGGGGAGGGAGCAGTTTTCTATTGTGCCAAATTGTGTCAGAGAAAATGGATCCGTCCCCATTGAATTGCATTGGGGGTCATGACGGATCCGTCTTGCTCCGCATCTCAGGACGGAAAGCAAAATACAACATGTTGCTGTTTGCTCTCCGGTCTGGGAACGCAACTAAACAGAACAGAATGCATTTTGGAGCATTCTGTTCTGTTCAGTTCAGTTTTGTACCCATTGACAATGTATAGTGACCAAACTGAAGCGTTTTTTCTGGCATTGAGCCCCTATGACGGAACTTAATACCAGAAAACTTAAATGCTAGTGTGAAAGTAGCCTAACACTGACAGCTTGCCTATGAGATGCAGCCTGGGGGCTGGGCCTCTTAGAATTATGTAGCTGGCAGGCCTCGAGGCCTGTGTAAGGCACTGGACTTCCTTAGCAGCAATTGGCCACCTGTCATCACAGTGCAGGGGGCCAATGGAGTCAGAAAGGATGTCCCATCCTTCTGCAAACTCCATACATGCCGCGGTCAGCATTGACCACAGCATATAAATGGTTAAAGGGGTATTCCGAGATTAAACTATTATATAACATCCTTCCACATCCTTGGTAGGTGTTGCAATGTTATAATTAACATTTATTAAAAGTTTTGTACAGGGCTTGAGATCCCCTGTCTGGTCACATTGTAGTGTATATGGATCACGGCACACGTACAAGTTAGTAGATAAACAGGACGCTCTTTATTAGTATCCACAATCGTCACATATATGAATGAGGCCAACGTTTCGGTCCCTTCCGGACCTTGATCACGGCCTATAACAATATACAGAACATGCATAAATACAATACAAGACAAAATAAAGTAACCACAAATACATGACACAGACATAACATTTTTTTAGTATAACATAGAGTATGAGGATGTACAGAAAAGATTAGTAATCACTAGTAGGTGACAGTTTAGGCAGCTGGTGGACAGACATATAAAATTGTCCTAGTATAATGTATTCTTGACACAAGTAAGTAACACATTTGTAAGATTTGTTAGTCACACATATTACTGGTCTATAACTAAAAGATTTATTCCCTGTTGGTAAGGTCATGTGACCCACCTAGTTATGAATTATATAAAACATGTGAACTATAGTCACGCCAATAGTAATATAAATATATATTAAGGGATATTATGTCTACATATGACTATATGAGTCCCATAAATGTGACCAATATTCCACATAGGATCAGAACTATAAGTCACTAAGTATAGACATCATAGAAAACAGATTAAGTATAAGAAGACTGCAAGAAAAATAAAAATAGCAAGTCCAATCTAAGATACAGCAGGTACAGCAGTTGGTGGAAAGTGGGAACATTAGGATGGCGTCTGCAGAGTTGCAGAGCGCAGGCTCTCCTTTTAAAGGGAAAAAGCGCGCACTTTCGGTGCCGATCACGTGATCGGAACTCCGGTCACGTGATCGGAACTCACCGAGCATGCGCAGAGGGCAGAGAAGGCAAGCATGGGCAAAGCTTGCCCTTAACTCGCCATAGAAGTGGAATCTACATATGGAAAGTCTGTCGAAGCCGGTCAACCACACAGAATGGTAGAATTATAGTCAAAATAGGTTCAATTGTCAACAGAGCTATGGACTTAGATGAGAAGCTATTCTCTTAACCAAAAATTCTGGAGTTTGCCAAATGACAAATTTATGGCAATCATCCTAAAAGTTAAATAGGGCAATTTATAGCTTTTAATATAAACTACACTCCACCTCTTTGTCATTCTTTTAGAAGAATCCATAATGTATTAGTATCATCGATATATATGAATAGTAATAAGAAACAACAGTGTTAATCACAAAGATCCTTTACCTGTCAATGTATCCAAAGAATAGTCCAATGCAGATATCTAAGAGAATGACAAAATATGTATGAACTCCCACATATTATGTTATATACGGTCCATAAAATTATAAATGGGAGTTACAAGGAAGAGGGGGAAAAAAGGGAAAAAAAGGGGAACGGGGACACTGGAATAATTCCTTACCAACAATATATTGTGTCTAGATACAGATGTCGAAATCATGATTCAAGCCCAATGGAGTCATGGTTTTTAATTCATGAATCCAAAAGGCTTCTCTCCTAAGTAAGATCGCTTTACGATTGCCTCCCCTACGTGGGCAGGGGACTTGTTCTATGATTTGAAATTTGAGTTGGCTAATGCTGTGATGGGCCATTAAAAAGTGTTGGGGAATCGGTAATTCACCCCTTTTACATCTAATGTCCGATTTGTGTTTACTTATGCGGTCTCGCACACACTGGGATGTCTCTCCAATGTATGCGAGACCGCACGGACACTTAATAAGATAAACCACGTAAGGCATAGCACATGTAAAGAAGCCCTTAATGTAATATATCTTGCCGGACAATGGATGTGTGAAAGTCTGACCTTTAGTAACATGTGTACATTGAGCACAACTCAAACACGGGAAAGTACCCTGTCTGGGAGTAGAAAGAGTAGCCTGGCGTGAGTGTGATTTGAGTGGACCTACATTTGCTTTTATTAAACAATCTCGAAGATTTTTAGGACGTTTGTAACACATCCGCAATGGTTCAGCAAACTCCGAAACAGTAGGATAAAATCTCCTGAGAACTGGCCAATGTTTTTTCACAATATTTTGGATTTTTGGAATTATTAGATGATAAGTCACCACAAAAGGAATTTGTGGGTTTGAATTTTTCCGTAAACCCTGGGAGTGTTGATCTAAAATGAGTTCCTTGTCTAACAGTTGTTTAGGATAACCGCGATTAAAAATTTTTTGGGACATTTCATTTAGACAAACTTGTCTAGTCTTAGGATCGCTCACTATACGTCTTACTCTAGTAAATTGGGATCTAGGTAACGAATCTTTTGTACTTCTGGGATTATAACTCGAATAAAAAAGCAATGCATTACGATCCGTAGATTTGACTTAGAGGTCAGTGCTGAGGTAGCCATCTGCATCCTTAATGACAAGGGTGTCGAGGAAGTTCACCGCGAGGGGGTCAACATAAGCCATAAATTGAATATCAGTGTCTACATTATTAAGATATTGGTAGAACATCTGGAATGACTCCGAAGCACCAGTCCAGATGCAGAAGACATCGTCTATATATCTACGCCACATTAGTGCAAATTGTTGAAATAGAGCATTTGAGTAGACAAAGTCCTCTTCATACTGCGCCATAAACAGATTAGCGTAGCGCAGCGCCACGTTGGCCTCCATCGCGGTGCCCTTCCTCTGTACATAATATTCATCTCCAAACATAAAAAAAATATTATGTAAAACCAATTCTAGCAGTTGGAGACAGAATTGTTGTTGAACTTGTGTAAGATTGACATTTCGTAACACCATTTCTACTGCCTTAATCCCTTTGGTATGTGAAATAGAAGTATATAAACTATTTACGTCAAGGGTTATCAATAACGCATTTTTAGGAATATATTTAATTGTTTGTAATAATTGCAAAAAACTCGATGTATCTAATAAAAAGGACTTAGTTGCCTTGACGATTGGGGTAAGTATCTTTTTCAAAAATATAGAGAGTGGAGTGAGAACTGAATCTGTTGAGGCCACTGTTGGGCGGCCCGGTGGTTTGTGAAGATTCTTATGTATCTTTGGAAGTATATATAGAACCGGTGTAATAGAATGTTCATTATGTAAGAAAGAAGAAGTTGCTGAATCAATGATGCCTTTAGTAAGATATTCATCTAGTAGGACTTCAATTTGTCGCTGTATTTGTGTAGTAGGATTAATGGAAACTAATTGATATGTAGATTTATCCGCAAGTTGTCTTTGAACTTCCTGCAAATACATATCCGTCACTACAATCGCCCCTCCCTTGTCTGCTTGTTTTATGATAATAGATTTATCATTTTGTAAGCATTTTAAAGCCTGTGTTTCAACATTACTCAGATTGGTAGGTAGAGAGAAAAAACCCCTACGAGATTGATCAATGATGGAATGTATCTCCCTGTCCACAACATCAATAAATGCTTCAATTCCATGGTTTGTTTTAGGTGGCATAAAGTGACTTTTCTTTTTCAGGCCTAACTGAGTTATCGACAAAGGAGAAACATTCACAGATCTAGACATGCAAGACTCATTAGCAAAATGAACTTTCAATCGCAATGAACGATAAAATTTCTGTAATTCCTATTCAAAAGAAAAACAATGTAACATACTATATGGACAAAATGAAAGCCCCTTAGCCAAAAGAGAATATTCAGCAGGAGAAAGTGTCCTAGAAGAAACATTAATTACCAAGTCCGGGTTTGGGATCGAGTTTGGATACTGTTGCTGTCTGAAATAGGTTGAGCTTCTTCCCCGGCGGATCCTGGTTGTCTTCACCTTTATCTCTGGCCTCTCCTCTGAAAAAAACGTGTCGGACAACGCTGAGATGGTCTCTCGCTGCTGCCTGAGGAAGATGAGGCATAATCCACATAAGATGAATAAGTAGTGGGACCTTTGGGGTCCTGCCATTGCTAACGATATATCCTCTTTAGTTGATAATCCTTTGTATCTCTGAGGTATTCAGACCTTTTAGTTTGTTCATTATATTTTTGAAAGTCCTCTAGTGTTTTTTCGTTTTTTTTCTTCAAATCATTCCACTCCTGGGTAGAAGTAGTTGCAATTAACTATGTCTCAATCGCAGTTAGTTTCTCCCGAGAATCAAGAATTGATTTCTGTAGAAACTCAATGCTAAAAACGATTATATCAAGGGAACACTTATTTATAATGGTCTCAAATTTGTCACAATACTCTTTATTACTAGGAAACAAATTGGGACGTAGGTGAACTCTGAGTCCTCGGGGTATCATTCCATTTTTGTAATATTCTGCCAGAGTGGTAGAATGTAATTCTGAGGCAATTAATTTTTTTCTTTCTCTTTCCCAGTCACGGGACCGAAATTCACTGTGTGCAATATGGAGGAAATCATTAGAAGTAACTTGTGCAACAATGCAGTCAGCCGTAGCTGCATCGTATGATAATGTTGTAGCTGACATCCGTGGGTGCTCAAACTCAACAACAATAAACATCTAAAGATAATTGGTTGGCACTCCACTTCAAGTAAACGGTGCTCAGTGATAGGGAAATCCCAGCTTACAGTGTATATGGATCACGGCACACGTAAAAGTTAGTAGATAAACAGGACGCTGTTTATTAGTATCCACAATCGTCACATATATAAATGAGGCCAACGTTTTGGTCCCTCCCGGACCTTGATCACGGCCTATAACAATATACAGAACATACATAAATACAATACAAGACAAAATAAAGTAACCACAAATACATGACACAGACATAACATTTTTTTAGTATAACATAGAGTATGAGGATGTACAGAAAACTTTAGTAATTGTATACTCTCTCCACTTTCTCCTTGCTTCCATAACACATGCCGTTCATTATGCACGTGTTCTGGGCTCCAGATTCCCACTCACAATTAACGCGTCAGTCAGCATTAAGGACAGTTCATGACCTGCCCCCTGCTTTCCTTAATCTGTTCACCAAGTGCGGTTCAGCAGTGTTTCAGCCCTGCCCCCTCCAGCAAGGCAGAGGAGCCTGATGTCACCAGTGAGCATCTGTGGCTGTGTGACTGCGCAGATATAGCTGGCTTACCTCTGGAGAGTTGAGAGATTTTATCTCAGACAGTGCCTGCTTGTGATGCAGGCACGCTGATAAAGGAGGAAAGGGGAGGTAATGGTCCAATTAGAGACTCACAGTTTACAAAAGACTGCAGCAGAGAGCAGTGGGTCCTTGCAGTTTAGTGCTGTAAATGGAGGAAGGAGATGTAATGTAATTGTGGCTGTATGATGGGGGCTGAAAGGGAGATGTAATGTGCATGGAACTGTATGATGGGGCTGGGGGGAGATATAAAGCACATGGGACTGTATGATGGAGGCTAGTAGGGAGAAGTGATGTACATGGGACTGTATGATGGGGCAGAAGGGAGATGTGATGTACATGAGACTGTATGATGGGGGCTGGGTGGGAGATGTGATGTACATGGGACTGTATGATGGGGCTGGGGGGAGATGTGATATATATGGGACTGTATAATTGGGCCTGGGGGGAATGGATGTGACGTACATGGAACTTATGATGGGGGCTGGGGGGAGATGTGATGTACATGGGACTGTATGATGGGACTGGGGCAGATGTGATGTATATGGCACTGTATGATGGGGCTGGGAGGGAAATTGGACTGTATGATGGGGGGAAATGTTATGTACATGAGATTGTATGATGGGGCTGGGGGAAGATGTGATATACATGGGACTGAAAGATGGGGATGGAAGGGAGATGTGATTTACATGGGACTGTGCGTTTAAGGAGGCTGACAGGGGAGAGTGATTTGTTTTACATGGGACTGTGCGTTGACGGAGGAAGTGAGGGAGGTGAAAAAATTAGCTAGAGAATGGAAACAAGGAAGTGTACAGACTTGTGCATAAAAACAAACTGAGCATGCTCCCTGGAGTGCTAGGCTGTGGATGATCATATTATGCGTATACTGCGCAGAGCCATTGTGCTGAGTTGCTGTAGTGGGTTGTGAGGATTAACAGAAAGAGGAGTAGGGGGCGTGGAACAGCACTGCTGGGAGGGGCAGTGGGTAGATGCTGAGAAGAGCTGCTTGATCACAACTGACACTCCCACAGCTAGGATGAGATACAGCAGGAAGTGGAGGCTGCATGGGAGAAATGAGAAAAGCTCAGCATGATCAAAATATGTTTCAAGGTAATCAGTTAGCCTTAGTCTGTCATATTATAAGCCACTGTAGTGATATATATATTTTTTATAGACCCGGATAACCTCTTTATTACGTTGGCATCTGTATTATCACCGATGCAGGTGGATACAGCAGGGCCTCTACTGCTGATCTTGTGAGCGCAGCTTCTGGACCTGCCAGATCAAAGTGACATACATGTATGATGTTGGGACTTCAGTTAATTTCCGCAGTACAGTACATGTATGGTGTTCAAATCCTACGGGTTAATGGGGGATTCAAGAAGGTATTGTACCTATGGCCAGTTCTAGACTCTTCAAGGGATGCTATATCTACATGTGGAGAATGCCTACAGGGCATGAGGAGTCTTATGGGTCAGGCAACACTCCTCTGGAATTATCCATGTCATGTCTCAAGGCCTGTTTAAAAGGTCAAACATTGATTTATAGGATAGCTACCTTACATCTGGTGGCATCAGAGGCAAAGCTTGCTAAGTGCTCATTTGAAAACCGACTATTCAATCTCTTGTAATGCTTTTCTTACAGTCATTCAGAATCCTAGACTTGACCATAGATTTAAGATTTAAAGCAACCTTCCAGTCAGAAACTCAAAAATGCGTGCCTACAGAGGATGATTGATTGCTATTTGTTTTCTTCAGCTCTTGCTGTTCAGTTGATTTTAGCTTAGCTCCTTCAGGGCAGAGATGTGATCGGTGACTAACATAAATATGCTATACAGTGCTTAGTTTGGGACACTCCTGTCCCATCATTGGTTTAAAATAGTAGGAGCAGTGATTTACCAAGTATTCTAATTAGAGATGAGCGAATCTATTCGCCGCTTCGTAGATTCGTATCGAATCTTGGGATTTTTCAGCTGCGAAGCGAATCCGAATATTAGGTGATTCACTTCGCTTTTGTACGCATTCGCTACGTAGTGTGTCCTATAAATTATACGCTATTCTACGTATAATTTAGTTACTCTATACGCTGTCGCGTACGAATTCAGTTCAGCGATGCAGACTTTTCCCTGGTAGTTACTCTATACGCTGTTGCGTACGAATTTAATTCAGCGATGCAGACTCCTCCCTGGTAGTTCCGCCCCTTTCACCAGCGCAGGAGGAAGACGAGGCAACTCAGGAAATTAAGTTGCGCATTCGTGCGCCTCATCCCTTTTCCCCCCTTTTCAGGTTATTTGGGGAGCCCCTTGAAAGAGGGTTTTTTAAGGAACCTTTGCTGTTTTTTTTTACCCATTTGGATTACAATTTTACCTATGTGGATTACAAATTGTGACTGAGTTTGGGACTCTGCTCCAGTTCTATGACAAGCGTCAGAAGAAAAGAGACTTAAACGTGTCCATGAGCATACTAGGTAGGTGATATTTAAAATTTTAATATTATACCTATAATAATGTATTTGCACTTTACCATATATGTGTCTCGAATATTCGCTCTGCCTCTGAGGAGTGCACGCCGCGGCCTCTCCTCGTACGTGCCTGCGTATTACGTAATCGCTTAGACAATAGTACGCTGAGATTCATAAGCTATTTGTACGCTCATGCGTACGTCTTCTAAGAAGTTGCGTACATTTTGTAAATGAACGTTCGTTATTAGTGAGCGAATGTTCGCTAATAGCACATAATAACGTATATTTTGTACGCAAATACAACAAATCTATTCGTCGAATATACGAATTTTAGGAAAAGTTCGGCGAATGTTCGGCGAATAATTTTTTGAATGATTCGCTCATCTCTAATTCTAATTCTAGTTCAGTTATTTCTGGGTGACAGTAAGTAAAGATGCTATCACAACTCCCAGAATTGTAAAGACTAGTATCTTAGTAAGTTATAACACAATACAATTTGTTGTTTTGTTGTTTCGCATGAGCATTGTTTTCTGGGCGGGGTTTCAAAAACTTCTCTGCCAGAACAGCAGTATTATAAAAGTACACAGAGGGGTGTGTTATTATAGCATAAAGACACAATAGGGAATGCAATTTCAAAAGACAGAGATATTATTCTAGATGAGATTATTTATTGCTGTTGTTTACAGATCCTACATGTGAAAGTTAACCCCTTAATGACCAGGCCATTTTGCACCTTCGTGACCAGATTTATTTTTGCAAATCTGACATGTATCACTCTATGTGGTAATAACTTTGGAACACTTTTACTTATCCAAGCCATTCTGAGAATGTTTTCTCGTGACACATTGTACTTCATGACAGTCATAAATTTGAGTCAATATATGTCACCTTTATTTATGAAAAAATCCCAACTTTACCAAAATTTTTGAAAACTTCACAATTTTCAAAATTTCAATTTCTCTGCTTTTAAAATTGAAAGTGCTACCTCATAAAATATTTATTATTTAACATTCGCCATATATCTACTTTATGTTTGCATCATTTTGTAAATGTCATTTTATTTTTTTGGGACGTTAGAAGGCTTAGAATTTTAGAGGCAATTCTTAAAATTTTTAAGAAAATTTCCAAAACCCACTTTTTAAGGACCAGTTCAGGTCTGAAGTCACTTTGTGGGGCTTATATAGTAGAACCCACCATAAATGATCCCATTTTGGAAACTACACCCCTCAAGTTACTTAACACTGATTTTATAAACTTTGTTAACCCTTTAGGTATTCCACAAGAATTAAAGGAAAATAGAGATGAAATTTCAAAATGTCACTTTTTTGGCAGATTTACCATTTTAGTCCATTTTCTCATTAACACATCTAAGGTTAACAGCCAAACAAACCTCAAATATTTATTACCCTGATTCTGAGGTTTACAGAAACACCCCACATGTGGTGGTAAACTGCTGTGTGGGCGCATGGCAGGGCGCAGAAGGAAAGGAGCGCCTTATGGTTTATTGAAGTCAGATTTTGCTGGACTGGTTTTTAGACACCATGTCCCATTTGAAGCCCCCCAGATGCACCCTATAGTACAAACAATAAAAAACTGACCCCATTTTGGAAACTACGGGATAAGATGACAGTTTTCTTGGTACTATTTTGGGGTACATATGATTTTTAATCGGTCTATATTATTTTTTTTGGGAGGCAAGGTAACCGAAGAATGGATGTTTTGGTACTGTATTTATTTTTTGTTTTTTTATAATGTTCATCTGACAGGTTAGATCATGTGGTATTTTTATAGAGCAGGTTGTTATGGACGCAATGATATCAAATGTCTACTTTCTTAGTTTGTTTGTTTCAGTTTTACATAATAAAGCATTTTTGAGAAAAAATATGTTTTTGTGTCTCCATTTTCTGAATACCATATCTTTTTTATTTTTCTTCCGATCATCTTGTGTAGGGGCTCATTTTTTGCAGGAAGAGTTGAAATTTTTATTGGTACCATTTTTGGGTAAATATGATTTTTTGATTATTCATTATTACACTTTTTGGGGCAAGGTGACCCAAAAATTGGTAATTTTGGCACAGCTTTAATTTATTCATTTTTACTGCGTTCACCTGAGGGGTTAGGTCATGTGAGGTTTTTGTAGAGCAGGTTGTTACGGACGTGGCGATACCGAACATGTGTACTTTTTTAAAATTTATTTAAGGTTTACACAATAATATCATTTTTGAAACAGAAAAAAAATAATGTTTTAGTGTCTTCATAGTCTGAGAGCTGTAGTTTTTTTTATTTTTTGGGCGATTGTCTCAGGTAGGGGCTAATTTTTGCAGGATGAGATGAGGGTTAGATTGGTACTATTTTGGGAGGAATACGCCTTTTTGATCGCTTGGCGCTTTTTGTAATGTAAGGTGACAAAAAATGGCTTTTTTTACATAGTTTTTATTTTATTTTTTTACTGTGTTCATCTGAGGGGGTTAGGCCATGTGAGATTTTTGTAGAGTAAGTTGTTACGGACGCGGCGATACCTAACATGCCTAGGGTATTTTATTATTTTATTTTATTTATTTTTACTCTGTTATAAATGTGCATATATGGAAAAAATGATTTTTTTTTACGTTTTTTTTTTTACACTTTTTTGACTCATATCCACTTGGTTCTTGAAGATCCAGTGGATCTGATGTATCTATAATACACTGCAGTACACTATATAGTGTAATGCAGTGTATTTTTACTTTACACACTAAGCCTGATCAGGCTCCTGCCTTTAGCAGGAGCCTATTCAGGCTTGATATACCATGGCAAGCCGGATGGTGTCCGGTTGCCATGGTAACCATCGGGACGCTGCCACAGCAGAGCAGCGTCCCGATGGGAGGGGGAGGAAGCTCCCTCCCTCTCTTCTGGCCACACCATCGGTGCGCTGCCAGCGCACCGCAGTGCCCGATGGGGGAGGAAGGGAGCTTCCTGCCTGTTAACCCCTTGCATGCCGTGGTCCCTACGGATCACGGCATTGAAGGGGTTAAACGGCCGACATCACTGCCAGCAGCGATGTCGGCCGTTACATTAGATTGTCAGCTGTATGTTACAGCTGACAATCTAATACCGCTCGCCATCCTGAAACTTGCGGGGAATAAACTGGGGAAGGGGGAGGCAAATACTTACCAGCGGCAGCGGAGGACGGCGGGTGGCGGGTGGGTGGTAGCTTGGGGGTCTGCTCGGCCATCCTGAAATATTACAACATAGCAGCGCAGCCCCGATGTCCTCAAGGACATCGGGGCTGCGCTGCTGAACTCTGTGATTGGTCAGTCATTAAGGTCTAAATAAACAGAATAAACAAACAATTGCTTCCCCAGAATTTTCAAGTATGTTCACATTTTTCATTCAGTCTTAAGAAAGTATTAATTATAACAGTCCATTTTCACCTGAATGATAAAAACAGATGACCAAAGCAAACGTGTTAATAAGTTCTTTAACACTTTTTATATTTCTTGGTAATAACACAACGCAGTAATTCTTTTCATCATGTCACTTGTCTTTCAACTCTGTCAGTGCAAGGATTCATAATAGCCATAATTTCAACACCATGTTTTAAATCCTTGCACTGTGGAGGGGAAAAAAATCATACTTTTGATTGAGATACACAAACAAGACATCAATTATAAAATATACATCATATTATAGCCCCCATACCCATATACAGATTTACTGAAAGTAGACACCTGATACATTGTTAAAATGCAAGCCAGAATCCTAAACTCATGGCCACCTTCATACAGTTTTACATAAAAGGGTAATCTTTTCTTAAAAAATAAAAGCACATGACACCTATCTCTTAATATTATAAAAATGAGTTTCTGTCTGGCTGTCTGTCTGTCCGTCTGTCGGTCTGTCTGTCTGTTCTCTATGCGCGACCAAACTACTGGACCGATTTCACAAAATTAGGCACACAGGTACATCAGGTGTCCGGGAAGGTTTTAGACCACGTCTCATCTCTCTAGGACATACCGTTCCTGAGATATTCCCAAAATATGATCTCCATTAGCCAACATTACAACTGGGAACTTTGGTTTTAAACTCCAACTGCCATTCTCTGCAAAGGCACACACAGGGCAGGTTTCCATAACAACCAGGTAATTATCAGCAGCTGAAGAGCTCATCCATTTCTATTTACTGACACTGTTAAAGGTATTCTGGTTACCATAAATATAACTTATGTTTTTTTTTTATTACTACAGTTCAGTTGTAATAAAAGATGTTTTCCTCCACTGCTGCCCATTGTGTGGCCTCATAAATAAGCATGGTATCGACCTTTAATTCCGGCCACCCTAAAAGAAGTACTTAAAACCCCCGCCCCAGGTCTCACTAAGCCACACCCCTGATTCCATCAGGTCACACCCCCTTTCAATCCGCAGCCAACAGAGATTGAAAAAATAAAGGTAAAATCAACTTCTGTCAGCTGCAGGGATGGGTGGGAGGTTGACTTTCTTTCTCCAACAACACACACAAACATTAAATAAAATAGATTAAATCCACCCATGCGAAGCGTCTTGCTAATCCACGCCCCCGACTCTGTCAGGTCACGCCCCCTCCCACTCCGCAGCCAATGGGGATTGAAAAAATAAAGGTAAAAATAAACTTCTGTTTGCTGCAGGGGTGGGAGGGTGAATTTCTCTCTGCAACGACACACAAAATTTTTAGATAAAATAGACTAATTATAGACTACAACTGTTCGAAGCGTCTTGCTAAGCCACACCCCCAACTCTGTCAGGCCACGCCCCCTCTCACTCCGCAGCCATTCTGCAACGACACACAGAAACATTAAATGAAATAGATTAAATGCACCTATGCGAAGCGCTTTGCTAAGCCACACCCCCGACTCCATCAGGCCATGCCCCCTCCCACTCCACAGCCAACAGGGATTGAAAAAATAAAGGTAAAAATCAACTTCTGTCAGCTGCAAGGATGAGTGGGAGGTTGACTTTCTTTCTGCAACAACACACAGAAACATTAAATGAAATAGATTAAATACACCCATCTGAAGCGTCTTGCTAATCCACGCCCCCGACTCTGTCAGGTCACGCCCCCTCCCACTCCGCAGCCAATGGGGATTGAAAAAATAAAGGTAAAAATAAACTTCTGTTTGCTGCAGGGGTGGGAGGGTGAATTTCTCTCTGCAACGACACACAAAATTTTTAGATAAAATAGACTAATTATAGACTACAACTGTTCGAAGCGTCTTGCTAAGCCACACCCCCAACTCTGTCAGGCCACGCCCCTTCTCATTCCGCAGCCATTCTGCAATGACACACAGAAACATTACATGAAATAGATTAAATCACCTATGCGAAGCGCTTTGCTAAGCCACGCTCCCAACTCTGCTGCAGGGGTGGGAGGGTGAATTTCTCTCTGCAACGACACACAAAATTTTAGATGAAATAGACTAATTTCAGACTACAACCGTTTGAAGCATCTTGCTAAGCCACGCCCCCAACACTGTCAGGCCACGCCCCCTCCCACTCCACAGGCATCAGGGATTGAAAAAAATCAGCTGCAGGGGTGGGAGGGTGAATTTCACTCTGCAACAACACACAAAAATTGTAGGTGAAATAGACTAATTTTAGACTACGACTGTTCAGTACTAATAAAAGATGTTTTTTTTCCACTGCTACCCATTGCGGGTCCTCATAAATTACCATGTCATCAACCTGTAATTCATGCCACCTTCAAAAGAAGGACTTAAAACCCCGCCCCAGATCTCGCGAAACCACGCCCGACTCTGTCAGACCACGCCCCCTCCCACTCCGCAGCCAACGGGGATTGAAAAAATGAAGGTAAAAATCAACTTCTGTCAGCTGCAGGGGTGGGAGGGAGGTTGGATTTCTTTCTGCAACAACACACAGAAACATTAAATGAAATCGATTAAATATACCCGTGCAAAGCAATGTTTTCTTCCACTGTTACCCATCGCGTGGCTCATAAATTCCAATGGCATCGACCTGTAATTCTGGCCACCATCAAAAGAAGGAGTTAAAACCCCGCCCCAGGTCTTGCTACGTCACACCCCCGACTCGGTCAGGCCACAACCCCTCCCACTCCGCAGCCAATGGAGATTGAACAATTGAAGGTAAAAATCAACTTCTGTCAGCTGCAGGGATGGGAGGGAGGATGACTTTCTCTCTGTAACGACACACAGAAACATTAAATGAAATAGATTAAATATACCCACGCAAAGCAATGTTTTCTTCCACTGCTACCCATTGTGTTTCCTCAAATTACCATGGCATTAACCTATAATTCAGGCCACCCTGAAAAGAAGGACTTAACCCCCCCTGTGTCCCATTAAACCATGCCCCCTCCCACTCCGCAGCCAATGGGGATTGAAAAAATGAAGGTAAAAATCAACTTTTGTTAGCTGCATTGACTTTCTTTTTTTTTTTTTTTCAATTTTTTAAAACTTTATTTTGTATCATAAAATGTAACATACACTTCGTACATTTTCAGAACAGTGTGCAAAGTATAAATGCAATATTCATCGGGATACAGAAACGTGTCATTAAATAAAACCTTAAATCTTACGTCTCCATGTATACAGCTGACCAAGTTGAACATCCCCTTAAGAAACACAAGCAAGTTTTATAACTACGTTCATGAGGTCCCCCCTTTCAGATCCTCAGTATAGTACCAGGAGGTGTGCAAGAAGGGAGTCATGACTATTGTGATTTCATCTTGTGTCAAGGCTGTGACAATAAATTGTTTCCACCTCTTAAAAAACCGTTTGGTAGTAGTTTGTTTCTTGCATTCCGCTTCAATCCTCTCTAAGTACATATTTTGACGTAATTGAGTAATCACCTCTATGGTGGAAGGCTTACTGGGCGACAGCCAATGTTGCAACAATGCCCATTTAGCAGCCAGTAGGATTATATGTACTAGGGCTGGAAACATGGCTCCTCTGTCTGAGGCAGAATCCAAGGGGGCTGGTGAGTGAAACAGTAGTGCCAAAGGAGTGAACTGGAGGGGTTTCGACCATAGCTTATGTACTAATGAAAGTACATCTTTCCAGTAGATTTGTACTTTCGGACACGCCCAAATACAATGATACAAATCAACTAGGTCTTTTTGGTATTTTGGGCACTGTGTTATCCTATCAGGTCTAGAGTCCGATCGTGGGACTGTAAAAGCGTATATAGCTGCATGCACTAGCCTAAATTGAGTTCCTCTCCAGATCTTGTTGACAATATGCTTCCTCACCAACTGTAGGCCTTCCAACATTCTGGCTGAGGCGTCAGGAGTTTTCAAAATACCTTCCCAGTAAGAGAAAGCCATAGGTTTAGACAGATCTGCATTTTTCGCTATGAGTGACTTGTAAAGTCCAGAAATAGTATTTCTGGAACCTTGCCCTCCAATCCATTTATCAAAAAGATTATCCGAGATTTCCGCTGAGTAATCTCGCAGATGTTTCTGGCAGTAAGTGTTTATTTGGGCATATTGGAAGGCCTGTGGACCTGTCAGCAGGTATTTCTGACAAATCTCCTCCAGTGTGAGAAGCCTTGGCTGAGAAGTATGTAGGATGTCTTTTAAGAGAAATATTCCTCGGCTCCTCCACTGATGGAAACATTTGTTTTGCAGCCCTGCAGGAAAATCAGGTAGATGCCATAAGGGCATATGCTTTGATACTTTAAAATAAAGTTTGAATTCCTTTCTCAGAGCCTTCCAAGCCGCAATTGTGTCTCTCAAGACAACTGATTGTTTTATGCGATTTGGCAAGGCACTATATGGGGAATGTAGAATAGCGGGAAGGGTATATGGAGAACCCAGCTCCAGTTCCAGTCTGGTGTTAGAATAATGACCCATGTTATGTAGCCAATCCGCTACATGACATCCTATACATGCTAGGTTATAGTATCTAATGTTTGGGAAATTAAGTCCCCCCTTTTCCACTGGTTTCATTAGTTTCTTTAAAGAGATGCGTGGGCGCTTCCCCATCCACAGGAATTTCACAAATGCTGAACAAAGGCTCTGGACATCTTTATGTTTAAGGAGTATGGGAATTGTCTGAAGGGGGTACAAAAGCTTGGAAAAGCTCATAATCTTTAATAAATGTACTCTGCCTGTAAGATGGATGGGTAGTGTCTCCCATCTTCTGAGTTCTTCTATGATTTTCTTCACTAATGGTGGATAGTTTAGTGTATATAATGATTCAGGGGTTCTCCCTATTTTTATGCCTAGATAAGTTAAGTAAGTGTTGGAAACTTGAAAACCTGTTGCCCTCAAGTGTTCTGTGACAGCAGTAAAGAAGGGTGTCAGTCCCATTATTTCACATTTAGAGATGTTTAATTTAAAACCTGAGAAGGATCCAAAATGGGCTATATGATCTATCACCGTACCCAGCTCATGCAGGGGATCTTTCATAAATAATAGTATGTTATCCGCGAAAAATGCTGCTCTGACTATTTGCCTTCCCACCGGGAGTCCTGAATACAAGTTTCCTTTTTCCAGCTTTCGGAGAAGGGGCTCCAGTGCTATGTTAAACAACAGGGGCGATAAGGGGCATCCCTGCCGTGTTCCCCTCTGTAGAGTGAGTGGTTGGGATCTGAACCCTGGTGAGTAGATTTGGGCCGTAGATGTTGGATACAATTCCCCCAGGAATATGCGAAATGCCCCCTGAATTCCCATTTTATCCAGAACTAGTTTCAGCCACCGCCAGCGCACCTTGTCAAAGGCTTTTTCAGAGTCTAGTGCCACTAGGGCTCCTTTGGTGGCCGGCGATGGCTGAACCCTTGCCCAGTCAAGTACCAAGAGGGTCTTCCTAAGATTAGTGACTGCGGCTCTGCCCTTGACAAACCCAACCTGGCTAGGTCCTTCGTGTAGAATCAAAACCCAAATCAAATGTTTTGGAAAATAAATCAGTGAATCAGACCCAAAATGTATTTCAAGAAATTTGGTCATCTCTACACAGGATCTCTCTGTCACAGACATAGCATTGTAGACATACAATATACAGAGTGTAGGGTCTTACAGGGACAGTGTTATGGATGGGAAGATACATTTAGTTACAGTAGTTTGAATTAATTGGTAGAAAGACAAGTTTTAGCCCTAGGGATAGTATAGGGTCATTTTGTGTACTGTGTGTCTGTTGCAGGGCTTTACCTATTAACAGACTGTTAGGTCCATATATATTTGGACACTGACACAAATTTGTTTTTCTTTATCTGTTTACTAAAACATATTCAAGTTATAGTTATATAATAGACTAGCTGAAGGACCCGGCTTCACCCGGGTATATTTAATTTATTTCATTTACTGTTTGTGTGTGTGTGTTGTTAAAAGATATCGAGAGTGACCTCTACAGTGCCCACCCCTTTAACAGTGACCTCTACAGCAGCCCGCCCCTTTAACAATTACCTCTACAGCGACCCGCCCTTTAACAGTGATCTCTACAGCAGCCGCCCCTTTAACAGTGACCTCTACAGCAGCCAACCCCTTTAACAGTGACCTCTACAGCTGCCCACCCCTTTAACAGTGACCACTACAGCTGCCCGCCCCTTTAACAGTGACCTCTACAGCTGACCGCTCCTTTAACAGTGACCTCTACAGCAGCCCGCCCCTTTAACAGTGACCTCTACAGCAGCCTGCCCCTTTAACAGTGACCTCTACAGCAGCCTGCCCCTTTAACAGTGACCTCTACAGCAGCCCACCCCTTTAACAGTGACCTCTACAGCTGCCCGCCACTTTAACAGTGACCTCTACAGCTGCCTGCCCCTTTAACAGTGATCTCTACAGCAGCCCACCCCTTTAACAGTGACCTCTACAGCTGCCCGCCACTTTAACAGTGACCTCTACAGCAGCCCGCCCCTTTAACAGTGACCTCTACAGCAGCCCACCCCTTTAACACTGACCTCCACAGCAGCCCACCCCTTTAACTGTGACCTCCACAGCAGCTAGAGTGGCCACTGTCTTCACCCTAGAAACACCTCACCTGCCATTCCCCCAAACGTGAAACAGCGCCCCCAGTTCCTATCAAGACACACCACTAAACATGAGGCCACGCCCCCTGGCTCCGTGAAGACACGGAGGAGAAGCTATCTGAGTGTGAGCTACTGAAAGGGTGGACATCCCTGTGTCTGTCCAGGCACTGCGTCGGACAGAGAACAGGTAGCCAGAAAACTGGACTGTCCAGCCTAAAACTGGACATCTGGCCACCCTAACATCAGCTTGCCCCTAGGGTGGCCAGAGGTCTTGTTTTAGGCTGGACAGTCCGGCTTTCAGACTCCCTGTCCTCTGTCATGCGCAGGGCCTGGATGGACACAGGGATGTCCTTTTGAACAGCTCACTCTCAGCAGCAGCATTGTGCAGTCTGAGCAATGAGCTGCAGGGAGAAAGTCACCCTCCCCCCACCCCTGCAACTGATGGAAGGTGATTTTTACCTATATTTTTAATCCCGGTCAAATGCGGCATGGAAGGGGTGTGGCCTGACTGAGTCAGGGGCGTGACTTAGTGGGATCTGGGGGTGGTGCTTTTAAGTCCTTTTTTTGACGGTGGCCTGAATTACAGGTCGATGCCATAGTAATTTAGGAGGAAGGTGGGTAGCAGTGGGAGAATACATCTTTTATTACTACTGAACAGTAAATATGTGAAATTTAAATTATATGAGGTAATGTTTGATGATGAGTTAGTCTAAAACATAACTTATAGTTATGGTAACCAGAATACCCCTTTACATCCACAGTGCTCTGCCTGTTTAATGCAGACCTACAGCGGTGAACTGGCTAGGTTGTCATAGAAACCTGGTGTGTGGAGAATAACTGCCTGTGAGCTTCTATTGGCTGATAAGGGTCATGTGACCAGGCTACTATTGGCAAATTCATTTTTTGGGAATATCTCAGGAACGGTACGTCCTGGAGAGCTACAAACTGTTCTAAAACCTTCCGGGACACCTGACGTACATGTGTGCCAAATTTTGTGATTTTAGCTGCAGCGGTGCAGATTCCTTTAGCGGACATACACACACACATAAACTCAGCTTTATATATTAGATATCCAGACTTTTAGCTTTCATTTCATTTAATCCACATTAAAATTGGATGGAGGGTTTAGGAGTTTCAGCTCCTTTACATGTGGCACCCTGTTTTTAAAGGGACCAAAAGTAATTGGACAATTGACTCAAAGGCTGTTTCATGGGCAGGTGTGGGCAATTCCTTCATCTGTGAAAACAGAAAAAAAAAACATCTACAGTTTGTTACATTGTGAGAAAGAAAGCACTGGTGACCTCAACAATGCAAAAATACCTGGACACCCACAGAAGACAACAGTGGTGGATGATCGCAGAATAATTACAATGGTGAAGAGAAACCCCTTCACAACAGCCAACTAAGTGAACAACACTCTCCAGGATATAGGTGTATCAATATCCAAATCTACCATAAAGAGAAGACTGCATGAAAGTAAATACGGAGGGTGCACGGTGCAAGACACTCACAAGCCTCAAGAATAAGAAGGCTAGACTGGACTTTGCTAAAAAAAAATCTTAAAAATCCAGCACAATTCTGGAAGAACATTCTTTGAACAGATGAAACCAAGATAAACCTCTAGCAGAATGATGGAAAGAAAAAGTATGGCTAAGGCATGGTAAAACTCATGATCCAAAGCATACCACATCATCTGTAAAACCCGGCAGAGGCAGTGTGATGGCTTGGGCATGCAATGGCTACCAGTGGCGCAGGTTCCCTAGTGTTTATTGATGATGTGACACAGGACAGAAGCAGCTGAATGAATTCTGGGGTTTTCATAGACATACTGTGTGCTCAAATCCAACCAATGCAACCAAACTGATTGGTCGGCGTTTCATAATACAGATGGACAATGACCCAAAACATAAAGCCAAAGCAACCCAGCATTTTATTAAAGCAAAGAAGTGGGGAATTCTAGAATGGCCAAGTCAGTCACCTGATCTGAACCCAATAGATCCTAAACTTCAGACAGAAAACAGCTGCAGTAAAGGCCTGGCAGAGCATTGAAAAGGAGGAAACACAGAGTCTGGTGATGTCCATGAGTTCAAGACTTCAGGCAGTCATTGCCAACAAAGGGTTTTCAACCAAGTATTAGAAATTAACATTTTATTTACAATTATTTAATTTGTGCGATTACTTTTCAGCCCCTGAAATGAAGGGGTTGAGTTTAAAATTCATAATCAAAATCAGTGAGTAAAACCCACAACATATACCATTATAAATAGGCTACAGAGTAAGGAAATTCTGGAGGTAATGGAGGAAGATTAACACAGGGGAAAGGAAAAGGATATCTTACCCTAAATTAACCCTGTGTAGCCCTCAGCCCAGAGACGTCTCTCGGAAGTGGAGGCTCTCTGCCCTCGTACCTACCCTGTAGTACCCTGGACGACCCTAATAAGTCCTTATTCCCACCATACTCCAACGCGCTTCCCCCAATCCCGGTTCTTCAGGGGGTGAATATGGGAAGCAAACTAATAAAGACAGCCAAAACTGGTCATAATGGGGAATCTGTATAGATAAGATGCTGGGGGGCGTGCCCGGATGCTGAGAGAGATGGGCGCTTCAGCTTAGAGCTCCGTGCCTGGAGGTTATTAGCGGCTCACAGCATTGTTCCTGAGCGAACCACCCAGCCTGAAAAAGCTTCCTCGACCTCACAGAAACTGAGGACCAACCTTTCATGATGACTAGAGGAAAGAAAGAGGGCTCCAGCCCTACAAAGATGACAGCGTTCTTTTCTTTAGCCCCGGGCCTTGCACAAGATGGCGGCGGTTCCCGCGCGGCGGATGGCACACCTCGCTCCTTACCAAGCCCTTCTGCCTCAGACTCACCTAAATCCTCTCCGGACAAAACAGCTAACAAGAGGCAAAACACAGCTTCGCTTGACTACAATAACCAAGGGCTGGTGAGTACAGGCTCATCTTTAATATCGCCTGAAAGAATTGCTGCACAAAAGGAGTTAGCTAACGCTAATATCTCGCTTGTAACTCTGCAAAGCATGTTCAAAGACTTGCAAGAGTCCATGTTATGAGACTTTAAAGAAACAATAGCCACAATTCATACTGATTTACTCTCAATTGGGGAACGCACAGCCCAGCCACAATTCATACTGATTTACTCTCCATTGGGGAACGCACAGCCCACCTGGAGGAAAAAATGGAGGAATTTATCAGTGATCATAATTCCCTAGTGGGTGGCCACAATGCTGTGGAAGATGACTTGGCCCTCATTAAGCTGAAAATCGCTGATTTAGAGGATGGCTCTAGGCGAAATAACATTAGATTCCGTAGCATCCCAGAAACTGTGCACGATTCACAACTCAAGGAGTTTATTGTGGACTTACTAGTCATACTTACCTGACACCTTGAGTTCAGAATTGATCATTGACAGAGCTCATCGTGTGCCTAAACCTAAATCTCTACCTGCTTCAGTAGCCAGAGATACTCTTGCAAGGATCCACTTCTTCCATATTAAAGAAGCTGTTATGAAAGCTGTCCAATCCAATCAAGAGGTGTCAGAAAGATTCAGAACTGTTGCACTTTATACAGATCTCTCTGCAGCAACACTAACCAGAAGGAGAGAATTCTCCCAATACACCAGATCTTTAAGGCAAAATAATATACCCTACAAATGGGGCTATCCAGTCAAGCTATTTGTGCGTTTTAACAATAATACATATGTGCTTTCTTCACCCAATGAATCAGCTGAATCACTCCTGAAATGGAATATAGCTCTTCCAGAAGAGGGAGACAACACCAAAGAGACAGAC